>JBCFXI010002454.1:0-22551 GCA_038496175.1 Ampulex compressa | reverse complement strand
TATATATATACACGCACCTTCAAAGTGGGGTGCGTGAAAAGATTTCCGGCGTGCCCGAGATAATTTCTAATAGTAATTTACCTTACTAGTAATTTCTTGATTCAGTCATAACAGCGACGTGGGCAAACCATTTGACTCTTCTTATTTGTATAAAGTAATATTTTCAACGATGAGTAATTTATATTTGTGTATTTATTTAAACATTTTTCATCTAAATATGTTGTGCGTGTTACATAAAAAAAAAAGTTTCGTATATCATGCTTTCCTTAAATATTATTTCCTAAAATTTCATACAACGCGTAACACATTAACACGTACGAGAGCAGGACGTAATTCTACGTCATTTTTATCTTTTTATCTATTATAAATGCGGGTAACTACGTGACTTTTAAATTCGTATCTAATTGTCAACAACATAATTCTACCATGTATCTTTTCATATTTACAACAATTCATATGCATTTTACAATTATTAAAACCTTCAGTCATGAAAATAATTTGATAAATGGTCTATTTCCAGTCAACAAATATCGTTATTATTTTAGTGAACGTTTCGATGCAGGATTTGCACATTCTTCAAAATAAGATTAATAATTTGGTGATAATTACTTGTTAATATAAATAAAATTGTAGTTGAACTATCGTATTTTGTTAACTAAATAAAAGAGTTAATGACGTATGTCGATCGATATGAGGAAAGCTAATAAATTAATTGAATAAGACTAATAAATCAAAAAGAGAATGATAAATAATTTAAAAAATCAAGGTTATCGTTGGCAAATGGATTGCTTATGTGTGTAAATAGAATGTGTGTAAATAGAATTGCATGTATCACCATGTGCTATTGAAAGTCCGCGTGAAAAAGTAATCGACGTTTCGAACACTTGGTGCGTGTTCTTCCTCGAGACAATTTTTCTAGGTGAATTCATTGTAAAGCGTTACATTTTTTAACGGAAAACGCGCTGATGGGGCGGGCGATGCAAGTTATAAATTCTTCTTCTCTAATAGAATTGCGTCTTATAATCTTGATCCTTATAATTCTAATTGTTTTAATTTTAACTTCCTTACTTCGAATTCTGGTCATTTTAACACTTAACAAACATTTCGTGCCAGTTCCCCGGAGCGTCCACGAAAAGCCCAGAAACAGGAACGTCTCCAGGAAAAGCCCAAACCTGTCACAACGCAAATACCGGAGGATCATCATCGGTCTCCTCGTCGGCCGCAGGAAAAGTTCAAGCCTGTGACTCCTCGGAGGAAGTGCAGCAGCCCTTTAAAGAGGCTTGAGAGGAAGGAGAAGACACCCTTATTCCGAGGACGAGGTACCTCGCCTAGAACCAGGGGTAAATCACCGTGGAGAGTTCGTAGAAGTCCATCGACAAGACGAAGGAGAAATAACAGGTAATCAGAAAAAGAAATTAAAGAAGAATTTACGAATAGGGAATGCGAATTTCACTTTTTTGGATTAGGGAGTCTTAAAATAATCATAAATAAAAATTAGCATTTGAAGTATATCACATAAATATAGATATTGTGCAACTTGGAAAATGTACTGTTTTCATTTCTTTTTCAAATGAAGGCGAAATCGGACTTATAGACATTCGAGTAGTAATGTAAGGCAGTGTTGTTTTTGAGAGAAATAAATTATGAAACCGCGTTAAAATGTTAGGAGAAAGGTTTTATTAGTGCACAAACATAATAGAACGTCAAATATATATTTATGATTTATTGTATAGGTTTCGACCATTCCGCGTGACATACATACATACAAAGAAAACTTCTTAGATAATTTAATGAAATTAAAAACAGAATACAAGAAAAATGTCATGCAAGTGAATAATAATAAAAGAGATATCATTATTATTTATCACCCATTTAACATTCTACTTGTTTTTTATTTTGAATTTTATTAAATTATTTAAGAAATTGTCTCTGTATGTACTCCGAGCTTGAAAAGAACTACGCGAAATGGTCGCATTTATTATTACGAACAGGAATTCTTATTCCGAAAACATAATAAATTGTACTGAGAAGAGAGATGCAGATGCAGGAAACAGGATATGTACAACGTTTTCCAGATTTGCGGTATAGCTTTATATTCTGCAGAACCTCGGACAAAAGACAGGTCAAATGCGCGGTAATTAAGAGACACTTAAAAACCACTTTAAAGAATATTATCATTAACTTTTTAATTTCATTTTTTTATCTGAAATGTTTTTTAATACATTCATGAAATTTCAGTTCGTTTATTAAAATGAAGCCAAATACGATATAATTACGTTTATTTACCTAATACGTATTTTTCATCAAATTGCGAGTCTGGATTTGCTAAAATTATTCATAAAATATTGCTACATATCCATTATGAAAGTAATGCGCATGATTTTATCGTGACTCGACTATCCATCACAGCGGGGTAAAACGGCCCCTCCAATGCAACCGGTCGCCAGTTTGCTCCTAGCAGTCTGAGTGGAAAAACGTGCCTCTGTGTGAACTGTGTTTTTCGACTTTGTAACACGACGTAATGGAGCGTTTGCTTGAACAGCGATACGCAATCATGTTTCGGTTGCATTCTTTTCAAGCTGCACACAAAACTTGATTACGTATGGCTGCTCAAACGGACGTTCCATCACGCCGTGTTACAAAATTGAAAAACGCACTTCTAATCTCCTTGTACAAACTGTTTCACCTCAACCTTTCTATTCTTACCCACTTTACCACTCTTCACCTGTGGATTATTTCTGAAAGCGAGCTAAATCGCCTGATGCTTTCTATATCAGGTGAAATGGCATTCTTATGTTGAATTTCCATCTCGATAGTGATTCATATTTTCATTTTTTCCTCCGTAATCATTTGTTAGCCGACGGTACCCTGCAATCCTAACTTGTATAATCTGGCAGTGTATTTGTGTATCAGATGGATTAACAATTCTATTGTACATTCTATTTGGGGGGGGGGGGGGTAATCTAGAAAAGGGACCGTATGTTGACATTCGAATTTATTCCATATCACTGTTCCATACTGCATCTAATATATTCCGAATTAATCACTTACGCTGTTCCAATTTAATCTGGTCGCTGACTGATAGCGTTTAATACCGCTGTTGTACCAATCCGAATATGGATTCAAATGTCCATTTAAATACAATTTACTGCTAACGGCTAAATCGTCGTTGAATATATAATTCTTCTGCGATATCCTAAAAATAATTTTTAAAAGAAAAAAAAAGAATATGATAACGCGGTTTCTGAGTCAGTTTAGGTGTACATTTTTAGATTTAGGTAAATAAAATATTTATTCAACCTTCATGGATTTAGGTAGTCCTATTTATCTGGGATCGAATTTTGAAATTAATCCTATCGCCGGGTATAACTAAAGGCCTTGTCTAGTTGGTGTCAAGGATAAGATTACGTATAATTTTAGACACATTCGACAAACTAATTTTTTTTCTTAACCTGAAAGAAGTGGAACCGTTTAATTATTCTAATTGCGAAAAAAATTAATTTGCTGGATGCATCTAAAATTATACCTAATCTGAACCTTTATATCAACCAGATAAGGACTTTAGTTACAACCGCCTATATGGCTAATTTTTAAAAATACGATCCCAGTTAAACGGGATCAACTACATCCATGAAAGTTGAGAAAATACTTGCCAAAGAATATAAATGTGCAGCCAAACTGAGCCGGAGCGCGATATCAAATGTTTTTTCGTTAAAAGGTAAAACGCAGAATATTTATAACCAAGAGAATTATATATTTCGAGGACTGTTTGACTTTGACTGTTGGGTTAGAAATTTACATACAGAAGCGATTTGAACGTGAACAGCAAATCTTAGCGATTGGATTGAATTCGAACAGCGGCAGTCATTAATGCGTATTAAATTTGAACGGCGTCGGGCAGTAATATCAAATGAATTAGAATGTTAACATATGGTTCTTTTTGCTTAATCTATAATGGTTTACCCCTCATCTACATTGAATGTAGAAATGCTAATCCATCTAATACATAGGCATACTACCTCATAATACATAGGATTGCAGAGTATCACATGCTAACGAATAATGTACGGGAGTAAAAAAAAATGAATCTTTCAGAGTAAAATCTGAATGTAAAAATGCTATTCCACCTATTGCACATTTTCTCGTCGTATAAGGTAGAATTTCACTATTGAATAATGTAAGGAAAATTGTATAATTATATGGGACAAAGGCGGTAGTGGCACATGGAGAGTGAGTGATAGAGAGTAGGGATGTAAGGGTATACAGACAGTAAAAGTGAATAAAAACAGAAAGGTCGAAATAAAACAGTTTATATGAGGAGGTTGCACATTTCTATTAATAATATAATTAAATATGGCAATTCGTATTACACCAATTATAATTGCACATTTCTACGCAGTTTGTATAGCGCACGCGTGTCGATCATTACCGCCGACATCGCCACGGTCATATTCCAATTCCTCCTTGCCCCTGTTGCAAGATGAAGGATCAAATCATTGATTAACCTGTTTGTGCCTCTCACAAAATAAACTAGCCTTGTCCCAATACATGCCGAACTATCGATTGTTCGTCGTTTCAAAATTACTCAATGGAAAAGAGTAGATTATTCTTGTTCTGACCGACCCAACAGTGGCATTTTTATAAATTAGCCCTTAAAAGTTTATCAAAAATTGCAATTTCTAACAGCCAACACACTGTCTACATCCTTTGCTCCCGGACACTCCCTGTCCTATACCTGACAGAATCAGCTATCAAGAGTAATGTTATAACAGCTTGCAAGAAATCACATACGAATCACACGGTACATAGCGGGATTCCTTTGAGAACAATTCACTATTTGATAGTTTTTAATAGGATAATATAACTTTAGGTTAATTATTTTTTAGCTAAAATATTGATGAACACATCGGTCGAGTTTTGCCGATAAGAATGAGATCGAACATAATTTGCTTATTTACTAGTTATCTATTTGTTATCACATTTGAAGTAATAACAATAATATGAAAATCCGCATTAACAAGGTGTATACACGTTTACGCGTCAATCGTTGTTTGAAAAATAAATTCAATCTGCGATCAAATAATACTGTATAAACTATTATCAGATTTTGCACAAATATAATATGGAACTTATGAAAAACATAAAAAATTTTTACAATGTCTGTAAATTTTGCTAAATTGCGGTATTTCAAATCTATTCCGTAAATATGTAATTTTATATTTTCGTGACAAACATCAGATTTTTCGCAAAATGTGTCCTCTGCTTACACATGAACTGGTGAAGTAGGCTTATGCTTGTATGTTATTCGTAAATGGTGTCTCATTCTTTATTAGTGTTATTTAAATCGTGTTCCTCTTCTCGTTAATGTCACATCGCGCCATATGCATTCAGCGGAAAATGTGGAAGCATAGTTTACATTCGACATGTATGACAATGTATAATGATATTTTATGTATTTTTCTAACATCCTATAATTGCAGTTCAATCGAAACGTGAATGAAATCCATTACTCAATAAATAAATGTGGCCATAATTATATATTGTTTGGCTTTATTTCGATTGGAAAAATCTCACTAATGTGCTAAAAAGAGTTTGCAGATTAAAAAAGCGTAATTCAAAAAATTAATCACATTGCTTTTTAGGCTGGTTTTAAAATGTCTTGCTTGCCCCACCTTACATTTGATCTGGCTGTTGTGTCCGCGGATCTCCTTCTTCGATGTTATCTTTGTTCGTTAGAATATAAAGACAAGTGAGAAGCATGAAAAACCATACCTTCCCTCTCGTGAATGTCGCAAATAGAATCCATGCTAAGCGACATTCATGGAGAGTTTACTGTATTAACATTTTAATAGTACAAGAAATGTTGTTCTTTTCGTATAATGAATACACTCATTACAAAATTCATCGTTTTCCTAATTATGAGATCCTAATTATGAGGATACTCAATAAACACCGTTATAGGATTAACGCTGTGAAAATTGTGCAAATCCCAATTTTTTATTTTCAGGAGGTCAACGACACGGAGTAGGAGCAGGTCGAGGTTCGAACGGTATGAATCCAGCAGAAGAAGGTCGAGATCAGGGAGAAGAAGTTCCAGAAGGAGGTCCAAGAGCTCGCGAAGATCAACGTTGAGTTATTCACCCGTGAGAAAGAATCCTGAGAGATACCGGGAAATTCTGGAGGAGAAAAGAAAAAAGGAAGGTAGACAAAACCAAGAGGGAAGGGGAAAAGAAAGGTAAATAGCTGGTCTTCAAATCATATACTGATTTTCTTCCTCCGACCTCGTTTCCTTCTTCTTTTTCAATTCTATTTTGCCCTATGTCACAAAATCACCTTTAATTTCTACTAAAGCAATGCATGAATATTCTAACGTCCAATAAAAAATTATCCCTTGAAAGAAAAGCTCCATATCTGGAATATTCATCATCCAAAATGTCACTTTTTCAAAAATGATCAGGTCCAAGTCTAACACCAGACGTTCTCAAGTGGTTGCACCGCGTGTTAGCCTGCGATCTTCCAGCGAAGAGGAGACAGAATTGTGTGAGGAGGAGCCGAAGCAAGAAGACGAGGAGAGGATAAAGGAACTCAATACTTTAAAGCGTCTGCAAAGCGGTCTCGCGGCTAAAGCCAGAGAAACCATTGGAAAGAAAGTCATCAGTCCGGTGAAAGTCAAGATGGAGACTAACTTGGACATAACCTTGCCGAAGGAACCGGCGAAGATTGAGAAAAAATCAAGCTCCTTCGAAGCTTTGTGCGATGTCAGAAGCGAAATTTCTAGTAGGTCGCCGTCTCCCGCATTGCCATTGACGAGGGAAGAGGCAGAAATGAAGATCAGGTCACCGACAGAGTCACCACCGATTGTACAAAGGGTTTCCTCACCTGGTAGATTGACCATCAGTGGAGAAGAAGAGACGCTATCGCCGAGAAAGGTGAGCAACGTTTACTTTCAGAACGAATTGATAATTTTTGGGAATATAAGTGACATCGCCGATTTCAGTTGTCACTACGTTACCGCCGTTGAGCATTTGTTTCTATGATATTTACAAGAAACTTATTCATGCATGTCGGAGAAATATAGATGATTTAGAAGATTTGAATTATAATAGGATGTACAAAAAGAAGTAATTCTTTATTAATGCTATTGCAATTTGATAAAATACACACGTTTCGTTTTACAAATTATACCCTTTGATTATCAATAGAAAAAAGACTGACCGCATGGTTTGTATTACAATTACAGTAAAGTATCCTTAAATCTCATAGCATGATCACGATTTTTGACGCTTATGAGGTAGAGGACGACACAGTTTTACAGGTCTTTGTATTCTGCTGAACAAATAGGCCAGAATACAAAGGGCACCCCCGACAAAAGAGGCAAGTCATATGCAAGGTAGACACGTGAAACATTTAAAAACTAGCCTAAAAGTATTGCCACCAAATTTTTCCGTTTAAAATTATTTCACTTTAAATTTTCGATAATATATTCGCGAGATTTTTCCAATCAAAATGAAGTCAAACATGATATAATCACGACCACAATTTCCGCTGTATGCATAAGCCGTGTTGTGATAATAATGATGAAAAAGGCTCATTCCGAGTGCCACTTACAAATTAGGAGACACTGTTTAATGACCGGTTAGGAAGAGAGGTACACGATTTGCTTGATGCCACTGAGAAAGAAGTCACTTCACTAGTACCATGGAAGCATGAGCCCGTATCACCGATCCATGTGTAGACGGAGTGTAAAATTGTTGAGTTTGGGACGGGGCAATTCTTGATACTGAACCACGTATGCACCATAGAACAATTAAAAAACAAACAGACATGCTTTAAAAGACCATACATTGCCACTCATGTCTAAACGAAAGATGAAGACGATTTGTCTGATTTTTAAACATGTTGACTGCCACACCAAAATTGTATATTATACCTAGGCTGCCTTAAAAGTAGTTTTATTATGCTAAACAGATAATGGCAATATAACAATAAATATGGTTATATAACACCACAGGCATATCAATAGAGCGTATATCGTATTGGTACTCATCAATAACCACAGCTGTACCTTGACATATTTGATTACGCTTAGTAATTGTTTTGAAATATTTATTTGTATTATGCTTACTCACACTTTTGTGTTATGGTATAACCTTCAAACAATATCATACCAACAGCATATTATCAACAAAATTTGTCATATTTGGGACAAAAATTACAAAAAGTCAAATCATACAAAAAAATTAGATCATACTGCTCAGATTGTATTGGCCAGCTGCATCTGTGTTTGAAATGCTTCAATATAATGCATTGGTGGATGGATTTGATAAAAATTAATCTTATATTTTTGATCTAATAAAAATATTTGATCGTTAGTGTACTTTCTATTTCAAAAAGATCAAGAGATGACGTCCAAAATTTATTAACTGTCAATGTTCATTTAAGTTTTACAATTATAAACATTTGAAGCATTTCGGTTACTGATGACCACTATGGCGCTAAAGCAGAAACAATCTGTGGCCACATATGACCACCATGACATTCAACGTGTTAATTATCTTACACTTAGAGTAAAAGTATTGTGATTCATCCACCAAGACGCTATATGGGATCTTGCATGGACCATATCTATGCACAATTTTGACATTTACAGAGTCCACCACCTTTATTTTGCTGATGTATCATGTTGCAAAGGAGGAAAATCCCTGTACTTATGTGGAATCTGAAACGCATGATTTACTGTCCCATGATTCTATTTATACTCGCGTCAGTATTGAGTCTTGTCGTTTACTTTGCGCTATTTCATTTGATCTCAACACTTCTTATCCACTGGTTTTGTCTCATGGTGAAATTAGTATACATGACGCTCAAATCTACCTCTCAGGCACCGTTAATGTGCGGCGCTTTATTCCAAGTGTGCTTTTCAAGTATCGCCGATGTGCGATAGAAGTGGACGTGTCTCAAGGTTATGATATAAGAATGCTCAGTCACATGCTAAAACCTGCATACTTTAATAATAAAAGTATTAGTTAAACCATACTCTACTAGTAAAAATTGGTGATACTCTCACGTGGTGCATATTCGTGACATATGCAATCGGTAAACAACAGGTACATTCTCGGGCATTCCTTACTGCGAGTTCAAAGCTTGCAACGTCATGTCCTATTTTCCAAACATTAAAGTATTCAGGATTTTCAAGGGACATTCATTCTTCTTAAGGAAATAACCTAGTAGGATGTTTTAATGCAGATGATTGCATCATAAGGTTCAATGAATTTATACATTTTTTCTTGCTTTCCTCTGGACTTAAGACGGTATACGTAACAACAAGAAAGTGTCCTGCTTACACACGTATTTTGACCAATAAAGCTGGCCTTTCTTCTGCGCGGCTGATGTTCTTCTGAGAATAGTACACTTTATTCTGACATAGGGAGTCATCTTACAGCACAGTATAGGCTGTTTCAATCTAATAAAACAAACGTCTCTGGTCGTATGTAAAGTAGCATTTAGATACATATGTTCAGTGTTTGCTTGAAAAAAACACCACTGATATTATTTTACTAGTTTTAATACATTTACATCTCAAGGGTGTTTTACAAATAAAAATTTGTATATTTTTGGTTCCTTTCAATTTATTGGGTCACTATTGATTGCACCTACAGTAGAGACTTTATTTTTCTCATAGATCATGTAGAGATTACCGATTTCTTCTCTACTCTTTCAAAAACGTTCCCTTCCTCATGGTATCTCGGTTTTTGTACCTAAGAGGAAATTAAGTAACTAAGTAAAGGAGCTACAGTGGTGTAACGAATAGCAGCTCTAATTTCCATGCAGGAGACTCATATTCAAAACCCGTTCATCACCTCTGGTTTTTCCATATGATCGGCTCTGATGGTTTGGAACCTAGCTGAAACAGTAGGTCCTAGGCCAAATGACCTGAGTAGTTGGGGCCAAAAATGAAACTAACAAAAAATTATGAAAAATTACAGATATTAGTATCTATGTCATTTGAATATATTTCCTGTAAAGCAAGTAAAACGAAATAGGACAAAAACTTGTGTTAGAAATATTCTTGCGCATATTTGGGAAACTAATGCCGGTAGTGTGTATAGGGAGTATATATTTAAAGTTAATGACCTTGGTAACATACCTCAATCACTGAATTCCATGGTGTCGTCCTTATTCTCAATAAATGCTAATGAATTTCAAGAACATTTGAGATTTAGAGATCCAGGAAGATATTCAAAAGCTTTCCAATCATCCTACAAAAATTGTATAAATAAAATATCTAATAATTCCCAAAAATCTTCGAGAATTATCAAAAACTGTTTAAAAATATTAATTAAACATGAGTTTCCAAATTAACCTGTTAAAGCTTACCAACCTCCAGATGCCTGCCACTGCAAAGCTTCGTTCTCCAAACGAATCATTAACTTCAGTGACACCCTCAAGCAGGACAAAAGTACGCTCTAAGTCACCTAGCCAGCCAGAAAAGCATCCGAAAATCGCAACCAGAAAAAAATCGAGCTCCAGATCGGTCTCCGAATCTTCAACAGGGTCTAGAAGCATGGAAAAATCAGTTTCAAGGTTGGTTCCCTTACGTATTGCCCAATAAAAATGTCGAATTTGTCATTCTTGCCTCTTTTACACTCTCTTGCTTTTCTGAACCGGAGGTTACATGTAACTCTTTTAACTTAGTCATAAAAAAATTCATTCTCAATGTAAAGGACATACAATGGAACGCAGCGTGTCTAAGACTTTATGAGGCGTTAAACGACATGAAGATTTCCCTTCTTTCTTTCATTCGTCTTTCTCTTCTAATAAACTTTGGTTAGACGAGAACAAAATTGGTACATTCTTCCTATCCAGGACGTAATGTCCAACGCTTTAAGCTCGAATTACTTGTATACCCGCAGCTAAAAAACAATTATTTTTAATCTAACAATTTAAATAAAAAGACTCTTTTTTTTAATATCTTCGGTCACGTTCCATCGAATCGAATCGAATTGATTTGTTGATCACGATCCCAGAAACAATTCGATAAAAAGCATACAGTAAGTGTACAGCAAAGAATCACAAATGCAAATAATATCAATAAATCAACAATAAGTTAATAAATCACGATTAAAAATCGTATAAGTAAATTGTATATAAAGATGAATCAGAGATATAAGTGTGAAAAATTGTCATAATTGACATTTAAGTTTTAAGGTCGACTTCCAGGTCAAGAAGCGGAAAATCGTCGCCAAGGAAAGATTTAAACTCATCGGGAAAGATTAAAAGTTCTCCGAGATCGAGATCTTCTTCCTCCAGATCTAGAAGCAGATCCAATTCAAAAAATTCACGAAGCAGATCGATTACGAAAAATTCACGGAATAGATCAGTCTCAAAAAATTCACGGAATAGATCGGTCTCAAAAAATTCTCGGAATCAGTCTTTCTCAAAGAAATCAAGAAGCAGATCTATCTCGAAAAATTCGAGAAGCAGATCAGCCTCGAAAACATCCAGAAACACGTCGATTTCGAAAAATTCGAGAGATAGATCTATTTCCAAAAAGTCGAGGAGTAGATCGATCTCGAAAAATTCGAGGAATCGGTCGATCTCGAAGAAATCAAGAAGCAGATCAATCTCAAAAAATTCGAGAAGCAGATCAGTTTCGAAAAATTCGAGAAACACATCGATCTCGAAAAATTCAACGGATACATCTATTTCGAAAAAATCAAGAAGCAGATCGATCTCGAAAAATTCGAGAAATAGATCTGTCTCAAAGAATTCAAGAAGCCGATCGGCATCGAAGGAATTGAGAAGCAGATCAATTTCCAAAAAATCAAGGAGCAGATCAATTTCGAAAAATTCGAGGAGCAGATCAGTCTCAAAAAAATCGAGAAGCAGGTCGACTTCTAAGAAATCGCAAAGTGGATCGGTAACGAAAAATTCAAGAAGCAGATCTGCTTCGAAAAAATCAAGAAGTCGATCTATTTCAAAAAATTCAAGAAGCAGATCAGTCTCAAAAAAATCGAGAAGCAGATCGGCCTCTAAAAACTCTAGAAACAGGACCATCTCGAAAAAGTCGAGGAGCAGATCGATGTCTAAAAAATCGAGAAGTAGATCAGCTTCGAAAAATTCAAGAAGCAGATCTCCGTCGAAAATTTCGAGAAGCAGATCGATTTCCAAAAAGTCGAGGAGCAGATCAATTTCAAAAAAATCGAGCAGTAGATCGGTTTCCAAAAAGAGCAGAAGCAGATCGAGATCGATATCCAGGGAGAAGGAGAAGAGAAGTCGAAGTAGAACTAGAACTAGCTCACGATCTTCTACCAGGTAAGTACATAATCTTTAGCAGTTTAATTAGAATTTTTTTTAGTTACTGTCCTCCCTATGTATAAAGGTCATGTAAATGCAAGAGGAGTACTGTTTCTGCTTCACTCTATTCCTATCATTGACTCTTCTTTGACCATCCATTACAATAGGGTAATGCACTGTTATATATTGTTAAATCAGTTTAGCATAGTGTCTCAATAACAAGTCATATCAAAAGTACATGTAAGAAAAAACATCTTGCTTGCATTCTTATTCATGAGAGCTGATTTTAATGTAGAGCACTATTATGGATTAAACAGTTGACGTATGGCATGACAGAAACAAGAGAAGTACTCCAAATATTTCTACCCTGCCTCACCACTGATCTCTTTGTAGCCATCACATGTCAGTTCATTCACGTGCTTTCACGTAATAGTAGGCTTCTTGTAATAGTGCATATTTTATCTTGAAAAGTACAACAAATGTGTAAAAACTGTGCCATTGTTTGATGCATTGTCCGTATTATCTCTCTTTCTCAATAGATTTTATTCGCTCTTTTTGTCACAAGGATTGATTAATATGCATTTCTTCTAACCCCAAACAATGAATACGTGCGGTTAAGAATATCCCCTTTATATATTATAAGCAAAGAGACCTGCATTCTTTCTAGAATGTTAACTTTCGGGCTCTGGATAGTACTCTAGAAAACCGAAAAAAAATATTCCAGAACGATAGCGAGGTAAAGTAAGTTTTTTTATTGGCATGTCTATACTCCACCTTCATGTTGCCCTAGACCCCACATCTAACCAGTTGATATTTCATAATACATAGCAGTAGGATCCTTATAGGTATCAGTAACTTACTGTATTCCACAATTTATCATATGCACTATCACATTTTTATGTTTACATCACAGTTTTTAGATGTCTTATGTCACTTTGCACTATCTCAGTTCACATCGAGAAGTGTCAGTCATTGCCTTTGCCATGCCATTGGATCAGTTTGTATGATTGTTTTAATAAATAATGTACTAAACTCGATAATAGTTGTTAGAAAAAGTGCGAATTTTCCAGTCCGAATCAGCTTATTCGTGCCGAATAGGCAGGTTATTTTTTCTCCGGCTCTGCATCGTCACATGCTTTTAACAATTAATTATGTTGAGTTAAGTTCGTACCATTTTGCTCAAAAATCTACTCATGCAGCAGCATTAAGGTTTCCATGTCTGAACCAATATGTAGGCTCCCTTTATGCACAGAGATATACGCTTCTACTACTAGGAACTGGGAAATAGTAATGCTAAAGGAATTTGAATTTAAACGATCAGACTGCAAGACGTATGTCGCTTCTCACGTGCATTTTTGATCCCAGCATATTATTAAGTGACTTAATCGCATATACTAATCTCATTGTGTAACAAAGGCAATGAATAAGATGTCCCAAAATTAAAATGGTATTGAGAAATGTGCAACATAAAAAGCATCAAAGCATTAACAAAGATAAAATCAATGTAAAGATAAAAATGGTAAATCATGAAGTATAGCAGACTCTTCGTAAACACTGGAATCTTACTACTTTCTAATATGTGCATAAAGATAGAAGAGGCTTGTCAAGCAAAAGATCCATCCATGTTATTGTAGTCACACCTTGTAATCTCTTTCCAGACGTCCATCATATATAGCAAGAGCTATGAAGGTGGTTTAAAGTTGAATGAAGATTTCTAAAATTGATCTAGAATCGAATGCAACATTCTTAAATTCAATTGAAATTGAGTAGAGCTTTTTAATATTAGTATAGATCTCAATAAGAATTTTGAGAGTTGGTGTAAAGCTGAATAGAAGTTGAATAGATAAATTTAACTTTTGCTATTAAAAAATTTGTTGTTAACTATTTAAAAAGTTGTATATCTCCTGGGAATAAGGTTTTGTTGTTTAATATTTTTATTGCACATAATATTCTCTCATACTATAAATTTTGATGTTAAACAATAATGACCTTATTAAATTCTTGGAAATTACAGATTAATTCATATTATTTATACATAAGCACTTCTAAGCTTATTGTTCATAACAGTTTTTAAAACAAATTATGAATTTTATATATTATTATTATTATTTTATATATATTGGATGGATGAGTTCTTTGAACCTTGAACTTACTGTCTCGGTATTTGACATATATCATATTGTGAAAAACAGTCAATGTACCTTCCTGAAGACGTTGGTTTATGGTACCAATGGATCAGTATTTGGTTATTGGTTATGATTAAAATAATTTCAAGGAAACTAGTAGAAAAATTATTCTCTATTTCATTAGTGAATTGTAAGCGAAGTTGATACGAGTTTAAAAGATTTAATGTTCATTCAATACTATCCTTCCGTATAGAAGTGATGATATTATCTAAAGTCAAAATAGTATTTAAATAGTTCATAACTATATCCCCTAATATTGGTGATAACGGGAAACGATGAGTGAGCGAAAAGTATGCTCATAAAAATTGGTATTAAATTTGAAAAACGTAGCATTCAGGATTAAATTTCTTGCTTTGAATGAATTTTGGTATTGAAATCTTTGTGTCTGTTTAGATATTATTACATCTAGGTTTGGTTAATTTATTGTTTAGTGATGAGGGGATGTTAGTAAACAATAAAATTACATTAAATGAGACCAATATACTATTGTTTAGGATTTTTTTTTTTTTTTATATATATTGTTTACATATTCAAAACTATTGGTAATGTGGCTATGGGAGAGTTTAATATTTTTTGAGATGGTGTTTTGTAATTTCAGTACTATTCTGTGGAAAAGTGAATTTATGGAACTGATTATTATTTTTAATGGGTGATTAGTTTTCTGAATTTTTGGCAATACACAAGCTCTTAGTCTATTGCGGCTAATATTAAGTTATACACAGTAGGGCGTCTCATCTATTATTTCTTTATGAACCCATCTTATAAGTAGAATATATATTGATGTGTTCATTGATGAGATTGAGTTTTTATGAAATTTAATGTGTTACTAGAGCTATGGTGGTGTAGTGAATAGATGCTCGGACTTCCACGCAGAAGATCCAGGTTTGAATCCTGCCCATCATCTCTAGTTTTTCTGTGGGATATGTATATTATAGCTCTGGTGGTTCAGAACCCATCTGAAATAGTAAGTCGTAGGCCAAATACCCTTAGCAGTCGGTGCCAAAAATTAATTTAAAAAAAAATGTACAATTTATAATTGACTATATACATGTTTGTGTCCTTCACGTTCTTCAAACTGCCATGTGTAATCTAAGAAAGCACACGTGAGCCACTTTCCTTATCGGAGGTAATGTTAATATTACTATTGTTGTTGAGATTATTAAACGTTATTAGCTAAAACTTAAATGTTCTGGCTATAGGATGAGTGCTATTATTTGAGTTAAGAAGTGGCAATGGCAAGTGCAACAATTATGCCATTGAACACTTTGGTACGAAGATTTTAGGCTTATTGTTCTTGTTTAATGATTTACTTTGTAAACATTTTAGATTAAATATACTCCTTGATAAGGGCTCACAACAGGACCGAAACGTCGGAATAACTATATGTACTTATGCATTGCATACATTATTAATTCAACCTATCCACCTCAGGGTGCAGTGCTCTGCAAGACCATTTTATTATCGTTAATGATAATTTTTAGCTCACAAAGAGAAAATTTAAATAAGCTTACAAGTAATCATAACTTTCCATGACTGATTATGTTCATAAATATCGTGTTGCCAAAAAGAATTGCAGAAATATTATACAGTGTCAGACATATATCAATTTTTTTTTTGTTTAATTTTCGGCACCGACTGCTAAGTCATTTGGCCTAGGACCTATCGTTTAAAGCGGATTCCGAACCACCAGAGCTACAGTATACACACTGAATCATTAATTTGTTCCAGAACCCCTGAAGGTAAGGAGAACCTGGAATACGACCGTGGAAATGCCAAGCGGCAAGGACCAGCTGGACCTGATTTATTAACCCTACGATTCACATGCGCACGATTGACAGATTGCGCTGAAACTTATGATAATGATCGGTGTAATACGTATTCATATATTTAGTTGCATTGTTCATGGAAACAGGTGAATATAATATTACGGAACCCGATATAAGTTATTACCAGTATAAGTAGTTGGAAAAGAAGGGTGATAGCTTTAAAAATTGAAAAAATATCCTTCAAAAAGCAACTTTTGTATCTGAGTTGTTTTGTACGTTTTCGTAACATTAATTTCTTCGCCAATCGTTCAAACGCGATATAGCTTTTGCCCGTGCAAAGTTTTGATTCAGAATGTATAACACGTTGTATTTCGAATATTTTTTACACCTGCGCGAATCAATTGGGCGCATATTAAATCAGGTGCTTGTTCGACACAGACGGCGGACAGATGATTAATCGCCTTTTTTTTTTCAAAACTATAATGTACTTTCTTCCAAAGTTGTGAAACGGTTCTTATCAGAACCGAAATTTATTTTTCATTAGAACAATCGGTTGATTAATTAATGTTACGAAGTTCTTATACGAATGAACTCAGATGCAAAAATTTCTTCTTGAAGTATTTTTTTTCAATTTTTAAAGCTAACACCCTCCTTTTCCATCTCCTTATACTGGCAATAACTTTTATTACATTTCGTAAAAATATATTTGTCCGTTTCTATAAACAATGCAACTAAATATATCAATATGTATTACACCGACCATGATTGTAAGTTTTTGCGCAGTCTGTAAATCGCCCGCATGTCGATCGTGGGGTCCATAATTCAGGTCCAGCCGGGCCCTACCGCTTGAAATCTCCACAGTAGTATATTACGGTTCATTTTGCTCCCCTTCAGAGGTCACGGATTAAATTAATGATTCAGTGTGTATATATCACATTAAAGAACTAAAGGTGATGGGTGGGATTCAAACTCAGGTCTCGTACGTGGGAGTTCGAGCCTCTATTTATTACACCACCGTAGCTCTCTGATATTCTGTATTTTTATGATATCCACTATATAATTTTAATACTATGAATGTAGCAAAATATTCATGCATTGTTATTAGTTCAACAAGGCACAGAAGCAGAAGCTTTACGAGCTCCTCCCGCTCATCTAGCAGTGGTTCGGGTAGATCTTCGAGATCAAGCAGCAGCAGCAGCAGTAGCTCGGCCTCGAGCAGGTCCCGATCGCCGTCCATCCCGCGGCGCCATGGGTCACCGAGCTTCCTCGACAGGCGACGCATCACCAGGTAAAAGAAAGAGAAAACATCCTGGATCGAACAATCGATCCGTAGATCCCTGTCAGCCGTGGCTTATTTTCCCTTTTGTTTTCCATGTTTCGATATCTTGACATTTTTTCTACTTTTTACATACGAAATTTCTATTCTTTTTTCAATTTTCCTCCTTTAAACTTTCTTATTATTTTTTTTAGACCGTCTCTTTCGTTTTCTATTTTCCTTATCATTTTCCTTTTCCTTTTAATTTTTTTTTGCTATTATCTGTCATATGCCATTGTGATACAAGTCCTATACTTTTTACCTTCCATTTCCAGATAAGGTTTCATTCGCCTTTTCCTTTTTTTTTATAACCCCATTCTTATTTTCTTTTCCATTCCCCTTAAATTTTCTCTATTATTTTCGACGTTTTCCCTCTTGTATATTCAATTTCTCCTACTACTTTTCCTTCATTTCTTTACTCATCACCTTTTTTATTTCTCTTATTAACACCAAAAGGACAAAAAGCCACGCGCATAGGGGGAGGTGTAGCATGTGTGTAATAAGTTATTGTAAAACCACCTTTTTATTTTGTCAAGTCGCAAATAAACGAGTGTGACGAACAGCTCTGCATTCTGTATTTTTTTTTCTACTTCTTCCCCCCCTTATCACCATTAAGTTGCTCCACTGTATTATTATTGGATCAGTTCATAAAATCGCATCCAATGTTTTTTGACTTATTTTAAGTATCAGCATATTATAAAATCCGATGTTTCATTTTGTACTTGTCTTTACTGCAAAAGTTTTCTTTCTTTCTTTGCTGTAATCGTTTTCTCACTACGAGGATACTCATCTGATAGCAGTGAATACGTAAAAGGATATACTTTTCTTTGGGCATAGGCTAAAGAACTGATCCAATATTATTATTAGCATTATTATTAGTAGTATTATTGCTATTTTATTATTAGTAGTATTGTTATATTAATTATTATCCGTATTATTGTTAGTGTTATCACTAGTGTTATTATTATCAATATTATGTCGTTATTATTATGTTGTTTGATCGCACTACCCGTAAATAATTCCGAGAGTGAAAAAGCGTAAGGAAAAAAGTGAGAGAGAGAGAGAGAGAGTGAAGCAGAAATGAATACAAAAGGTGAGTGAGAATCCCAGTTTTATTTGTTCATTTATTTGATGCTATCTATTATCAAGGTACAACTCGCCTTTTTACTTTTTATTCACATCGCATGGATAGTTCCTCAATTTACCGATCGTTGCTTCTTACTCATTATCGTAGCCTGAACTTTACAGATCTACAAATATTTATTCGCCCCTTGCATGCTTATGCTTGAATTTAGTAGTTTCTGTTTAATTTAGTTTAATGTTAGTTTGTATGTAAATTTTGATATCCGCGACATTATATATGCACACGCACAAGATACAGATTTATTTGAAATTATTGTGTACACACACACGTTAACATATTAAACAATACATAAATTGCTTCTTCAAAATTATTATAAAATTAAATTATGCATGACATATTTGTCTAAATACATTAATCATAATGTGTATACTTAAATATAATGATATATATGTATAAGGTATTCCACACAACTGTGGAAAGGAATTAACTGAACCTCCTAAATGGTTGGAAATAGAAAATGTTACAAGTAAAACTTAACATGTTAAGCGCCACCCCGATTTTATGTGCCATTACGTTTAGGCCACTGTCAGCCATCAAGCGGGCCACTCCGAGCCGCTTGTCGATAGGCGAGCCACTGTAGAAACAGATGGGTCAGGAGCCTTTTTTCAGTCACAAAAATACTGTTTTAGATTCGTATCTTGAGTTCACTTATAGTTTTAATGTTATAATACAAGTTCACGAATTGCACGGTTCAAAGATGGCGAAAAATTTGACGAGAAAAGTTACAACCTTTTGTAATCGATATACAAAACAAACCTCACCTTTGTTTACCTTGTTTTAATAGATTACATTTATGTTCTTAACACGTTGAGTGCCACGCGAATTTATAAGGAAATTTCCGTCAGGCCACGCGCGCTATTTGAAAGTTCACCGTCAGTGACCGGTAACTGATGTGGCCCTCAACTTACATATTTATGTATTGGTGCATCAAAAAAATGTAACTGCGCTTTTTTTTTAAATGTAAAACTTACGTTTTTGACTGCATTAGTCGATACAGTTTTTTGTGCTCTAGATGAAAGTACAAAAACCTACCCTAAATTAATTCGCTCGGAAAGTGTTCAGGAATATCTAATACGTTATGTTCCATTACAATATTTGTACACATGGAGCGACTGCTAATACTGGTCACTGTAAGATTAAGATTTCCATCGACAATTATTACCCGTGTGAGATTATTTATCGACTCAATGTTTCGAAATTATGGCATTTACGAATAGTGAAGAGGTTGATATGTTCAATTTGTTTAGCAAATGCAATCGAAATGCAAGGCTGTATTGAGAAACAAATTCCAATCGATGAAAGCCTTCATGTTTCTGTTATTACAAACTGGAGTCGAATTTACGCCACTACCGCTCCATTTACAAACCAAAACCCGACCTGTCAAAATCAATCGTTAAAGACGAAGATAGTGTGATAGCAATGTTTTCAAACGGCGAATTAAATTTACATGCGTCCGTGAGAGGGCTGGCTAAAAAATGTGGAATTTCCAAATCCTCGATACAACGCATTCTGAGAACAGAGAACTTTTATCGCTATCGATTTTCCATCGGGCAAACGTTGCGACTTGGGAATGAAATCTGAAGATTGAACTGGTGCCAATAATTTTTACGTCGTATTTAGGAAAATGAAAATTTTGTATTTTAAATTCTCTGGACAGACGAGGCGACATTCGCAAATGATGAAATGTTCAATCGACATAATGTACATAGAGGAGAGTTGCCTAACGCGTACTGGTCACTCAGATTATACCGGTTCATTTTTTTGGTAACCAAATAATGTTTGCGACTTCTAGTAGTAAAAATATAAAGGCTGTATGGAGTCGATAATATAAAACACTACTTGCGTTATCTCGATTAATTTCGCGTCAACTCGTAAAAATCGAAAGATTTTAAGCAAGTTTGATGTATATTTTGACCAATTATTTTAAGACAAATTTCAATTAGATACTATAATTGAATAACACATTTTATGTTTTATTTAAAATATATTTAATATACTGTATATAATCTTTGGGTGAGATAAATAATCAGTTTTCTAAATCGTATCACAACTGAAACTCTTAATTCATCTCAGTACGATTCAAGAAATCACGCTGAAAATTGATCTAACAATATGTCTTAATTTACTAACATTTGAACTTACTATATTTTATTTTCAAATTTTTCAAGCATGGGAAAAAGAATATATGAGCTATGGTGGTGTAGTGGATAGAGGCTCAGGCTGCCACGCGACAGACCCGGATTCATATCCCGCCCATCACTTCTAGTTTTTCTATGTGATATATATACCGTAGCTCTGGTGGTTCGGAACCCACCTTAAGCAGTAGGTCCTAGTCCAAATGATCTTAATGGTCGGTGCCGAAAAAGGAATTCAAGAAAAAAGAATATATGGTTTTTGGATGCAGGAGCGTTGAACGAAGACGAAATATACTATTGTTAAAAATGTTTGTAATATTTATCTCTTGTAATGTTTTTTAAGAGTTTATCATTTCAATTTATCATATTTCATATTTTTTATAAAAATTATGATGTTTGTTTCGATTTCGTTGCGTTTTAATATAATAAAAAAAAAATAAATTGTATACTTTCAAAATATAATTGATTACCAAATAAGGTAGGTACGATTTTGGAAAAACAGTGGTACGATTTAAGATATAGGTGTCCTGAATCAAACTTTTATAACGTTTTCTAAAATTACTCAAAGCACTTTTTTAATTTTATTTTATACGTAGAATGGTTATTTGGATGATTTTTGCAAATATAAATGTATGAATGCAGACAGATGGATGTCAGATATTCAAATAAAAGTTATAGTGTCAACGGTGATCAACGGATATGTGATCACCTCATTTCACATTTCTGAATTTCTTCTTATGAGAATCTATAAAAGATAAGCTGTATTCACATTCAGTAACAAACAGTGACAATGCATTCAGTAAGAAGTATTCTAAATTACGGAAAGGGACATCAGGAATGTGTTGCACAACGTCCAGAAGCGAATGGAAATGTGCTTGGACTGCAATGCAGGTTCGTTCAAACACTTGTTGTAACCTAAGTAATTCGGAACCCTTGTCGAGAGACAGAAATAATTCAGAGACCTTTTAGTTTGAATAACTTCCTAACAAATAAGTTTTGGACATACGTATGCTGGTATTTTTATGTGGAGCACATGAAACTGCATCGATTGGTACAGTCAAAAACATGAGTTTTCGTTTGGAAAAAAAGTGCAATTGCAGTTTTTTGATGTACCGATGCGTAAAAGTGCATAAAATTAGTTGCATATTATGCATCGTCTCATATCATTTAACTGTTACTTATTACATCCTCTATTCCCAACCGTTTAGGAGGTACAGCCTGTCCAAGTTGTGTGAGACACCCTGTATATATGTATTTCTTAACTTTTTTATGTGGATGCAGTTGAGTAACTAACAATCAACGATGATTCTTTTTTTTCGTGAGATTAATAAATATCTAATTTAGCACGAAGGGTCGAGCGAATGGATTATCCTAACCGACTAATAATAATTATCAACGATTTGCGATTATTGTCCGTTTATAAATTGTTTTTAATTCGAAAGTTCGTTGGGAAAAACGATAAGAAAAAGAAAGGGAAGCCAAGATTTTTGTGAATAGCTATCTTTTTTGTGATTTTATTAACACTAGAACTACGGATACATTCAATATAACTGGTTTGGTATTTCTTCCAAAAATGGCGAAAGTTTATGACAATTTATTTTCCGGAGGTTTCTCTTTATTTTCTTACGATATCTATGTGATTGAATGATTTTATTTGCTCTCTTACATTGCTTCTTTTTTTCCAAAATGTACACGGTATATATTATAT
>JBCFXI010002453.1:0-22562 GCA_038496175.1 Ampulex compressa | reverse complement strand
AGCGCGATCATATTTTATATACGATCATACTTTGCGCATTATATATATATATATATATATATATATATATGCGTATTATAATGTATACTTTGCATATATTTCTATTCTGGGCGTAACATTTCGTTCGTCTGTACAAAATTTGTGGCAAGTATTCCATTTAAACGTTCCACGCAATCGTCAGGCTTGAATCGCAAGAGGAGAAGAATTGGAAGACAAAGGATAGCGGGATTGTTCGGGTCGATGCGAAAAACGATTCGTGTCCTTGGCCAAACGAGGTCCTGGCCGATAGTACGGCATCGCCATTAGGCGTTTCCTCGATTGTTCTCGTCGCAAATGAGTGCCATTACGTAACCAACGGAGAGCCCGTGATTATGCGAGATACACAGCGATCCGTCATGATTTGTCGGCCCTCGCCCTAATTGCTACCCAAAAACCCCGTGTTCGAGTTCCACCTTGGATATTTATCGGCACGAGGCCAGCTGGCTTTATTAAGAGGCTCGAAAAGAATAATTGTACTCCTGTTTACAGGTCTATATCACAATTAGGGAGATAATTCCTCTTCTTCGATCTTTCAAGATGAAAAGCTGCACTCACTTTAACACTAGAACTACCAAACCAGTCAAAATGACTGCTGAGTCGTTTCTTTAAAAAGTCGTAGTACTTTATAACGATGTATCTTTTTAGATTTTCCATGATTTTTATGCAGTATTTGGATCATCATGTTGATATACTCAAATTTCCTTTTACTCTCCCCTTCTTTTTAAAGACATATGTGGTGTTCTAAATATACCGAGAAAATGCCTGGTAGTTCCAGTGTTATCTCGCGACCCACGATTAGAAACGACCGATACCTCTGAACATTTCCATAAACTGTCCCCAAAAGTGTCCAATCTCAACCACAATCCAAGGAACAGTACAAAAAAAAAGAACATACCCTCCAAACTCATCGTCAAAAGCCATCCTAGAAAATACCCTAAAACCTATAGCATCCGTGCTTCGAAATTCCTCTCTGGCCATCTCATTTACATAGCAAAAAAATCAGCCCCTGTTTTCCCCAAGCCAAACTTCCAGAGGCTCAAAAAAAAAGGGACCCCCTATTTTCTCGCCTGTATTTCCCAACCGAGCAAGGATCCTCAGCTGCGACCGCGACAGCGGCTCGCATTTTCGCGAGAAAATCGGGGCCGCAGGTGCGCGGCCATTAAATCACGGGCCTATAACTGCGAGTCGTAATCTTCGCTGGCCGCGATTAAAGGCGGCGGCGTTAGACGCTATCGTCCCTGGAGTTACGCAAGTGGAGATGACACCGCGGTACCTGTTTGCGAATCAGGAATGTCCGCGTTAAAGGCCTCGCAACTGGCGCGACTTTATCCCGCCCTTTGCGCGGTTCGAAAATGGATTCGCCTGTCGATTCGTTTAATCGTGCGTCGGAGGGAAGCAGGAGGAGGAGGAGGAGGAGGGAGGAGGCCTGGGAAATTCCTATCCTCGAAATTCATCGTGGCGCGTTGCCTCTCGCGCTTTTATCGTCTCAACTTCCGGCCGAATTTACGGGATCGCTGTTTGAACTGCTCGGATAAAAAGAGGGAGGAGGAGAGGGGGGGGGGCGCTAAAGTGAATTAAAAACCGTCCGTTTGTACCTGGGATTTAACTTGGGGAATTTCGCGAATTTAACTTCGACGCCGCTTGGAAATCTGCCACTGGCTTCTCAAAAATGAAATCGGCCATGGGGAAGATTGGCGCGGGAAAAAGGTCCGTGTAATCACGAGTTCAGGGGGATTTGTCCTCGTTATTACTGATCGCACACCGAAGTTTACGCCCGGCGGTGTGGTTAATGGCAAAGAGACCAAGAAGCCGGCGAAACTTTCGGCCGTGGACTTTATATCGCGCAACTTTGGCCGCGCTCGCTCCGAATAGGATTTTTGTAGATTTTTCGCGATTAACTTTGGGTATTACTTCTTACGAGTTGGTACCTGGAATTTCGCGCACTGGCCTCGCGTGTAGACTCGCGTTCCTGGCTCGACGGAATCGCGATCGTAGCTGTCGGTGCTGCGAAATCGACGATCTCATAATTCAAGTTGATTGGAAATCCTTACGCTTGTCTTACTTATGCGTCTTGAGCATGTGAATTACTGTTTCAACAATAGTTTTTCCAAAGTGCAAGCGTTCACAGATTTGGTTTAAAGGATCTATGGAGGTATCTTTCTAAATTACATAAGGTTTGCTTTAATAGTATATTTTACAAGAAATCCGTAATATCGTAGTTCAATAGTAAAGTATCGTAATCTAGGGTTAAAAACCAGAGGTATATGGAATTAATACAGAACTCTCCTCAACACATAATTCCTCATCAACTCCACAACTTTATCTATATACAGGTTCTCCTATTTTTCAAGAAACCTGCTCAGTAATCGTACAATAAAACATAAATTTTATTAGCCATCTAGCATCGAGCAGATAACAACACCATATAAATACGTTTTAGGTATTATAAAATCACACGATTCGCCACTGGTCTGTCCAAAAGATTTATCACGCGCCATTAATATCTCGTGTATGTAATCGATCGCGAAAAAAAGCGAGCCATCGGTTATCCGAACCGAGAATCGATCCCGAGGCTTTTCGCTCTCCGACTATTCCACCAACTCAATCTCCACAGGTGCTTAATTTCGACCAAAGGAAAACCCATTTGCTCGACATCACACTATCCTCGATAAAGCGACTGAGCTCCTATCTTTCTCCACGATCAAAATTTCGCCTCGAAAGCCCCGAGGTATCGAGCGATCTAATACTCCGCACTGCATAATTCCCCCCGGTTGTCCAACATCCCGCCTTTATCTCGATCGATGGAGGCCCATTTTTCGAGGCCTCCATCGCGACGTCGGTTCTCAGAGGTGAAAGTATTTCACGGGACAATCCATATGTCGGCAGTGCGTTTCGTGCGCGTGTCGTAAAGCCGATCGGCCACGTGGGCGGATATAAGGAACGGCCGCGTTATCAGGCCCGTCGTTTCGGTCACGGTGCAGGCCTTAATTAAAGTTTCGCAATCGATTGCACGAGGAGAGCGCGACGAGAGTAATCAACAGTCGCCCACGCAATCAGCGATCGTCGAAGCCAAACTTCGTCGCCGCGGCCATGCCTCGGTGTGCGGTAATGGAACAGTCCTTGGATCTGCGATGGCTGTTCGGCCAAGTTTCGCTTTGCTTTGCCACCGAGTGATTCCAGGATCGATGGCGGATCGATGCTGGCCCAACTCGCTTTCCACGCCGTGGAAATCCCACAGGATGGATTTTTCCGG
Source organism: Ampulex compressa (assembly GCA_038496175.1). Lineage (NCBI taxonomy): Eukaryota > Metazoa > Arthropoda > Insecta > Hymenoptera > Ampulicidae > Ampulex > Ampulex compressa. The sequence goes on along the minus strand of JBCFXI010002453.1, from coordinate 19,270 downwards.
GGCGCGTTCGATCGGCAGACGCGATTTTGGGGATCGAAACGTGGTTATCCCCTTAACGCTCGAACTGACGCGCACTTTGGGAACGTATTTAGGAGATTGTGTGTATCTGGAAAAAGGGTAAAGCGGGTGGAGAGGAAGTGTTGAATGGATTAATATGATGATTTATATATTGAATAGGATTTATGAAAGATCTTAGAAAGGTGAGGGTTGTAGAGTGGTGCTGTTTTTTTTTTTTTAAGAAGAAGGAATTAGTGATTTGTTGTTCGCGGATTTGATGGTTTCGATGTTAATGTATATTCGTGTATGAGACGTATATTCTTGCGTGTGTGAATATGTCGTGTAGACGCTGGAGAAATGGGGAACTAGGGTGGAAAGCAAGTAAATCCGTTTAATCCTCGACATACCGCGAGAAGGTGGAGAAAAATCTTCGAAAATAGGCGGTCATAAATTTTATCAGAATCCGCGTAACAGCCAGGCCGAATGCCCGGGCAAATCTAATGTTAACGAGCAGGGAATAAAAATGGTGTCGCGCCGGCCGGCGTTATCCTTGAATTTTTAACCGCTTGTAAACGTACCTGCAGAAATTGGGACACGTGTCCATCAATTTCCCTTGGTTTTTTTTTTTTTTTTTTTTCATTGGCACTCTCCGACCGTTTGGCGCAATTTTCAAGCAAAGCTCACGCCGTTCTCGTCGCCGATCCCAGTATAACTGGGACATCGAGTTACGCTCTTCAATTTAAGTCGACAATCAGCGATTAAGGGACGACAAAGCGCCACAAAGACGAAATCTTCCATCCATCTGGAGGTGAATTATTCCCCTGGATCCTCCACGCGACTCGCTCCCCATGTTCCATCGTTTTCCATCCTCCAACGCAATTATTACACTGCCAGGGAAAGCTCGGGACTCGGTTATCCGCTCTGCTTTCAAATCTGAGAACGTGAAAACCAACTGCACCGCTCACTGCGAAATTAATTCACGGCACTCCTGAAGTATCGCGCGTCCAAGAGCACGAAAAATCCGTTTCAAACGTTTTCCCAACAAAAGTATTCCTTTCGTAGAACTTTTCGATGGCTCGATCGCTTCGCATATCGCGAATACTTTCGTGTTATCCAAAGCTATCCAAGGTCGTACCGTATGTCGTGCCACGAAGACATTATGGATCCTGGTTCGATGACAATGGAGAAATAAACGTCAAAGTCGAACACGAAGCAGCAGTTACGAGCATTCGTATCAGCATTGCAATGAAGTCGTTCCCGAGGATATAGGCGTTTGACAATCGCCGAGTCGAGAGACACGCGTATCGCTCGTAGGTCACGGCTAGCATTTGCATCGAGAAGAGCCAACGCGAAGAAAATCCGAGAGCTCAGAGCTTGGTGTAGCGAATGGAGGCGCGAAAGACCCAGATTCGAATCCCGCCAATAATCACCTCTGGTTTTTCCACGTGATATGTATACTATAGCTCTTTGCTTCTCTCTAGCATACACAATGTAGTTCTGACAATAAAAAATTAGCTCCACCATAATCAGATGGTAAAATTATTAAACGAAAAGCGTGAGATGCGAATGTTCGATAAGACCGTATTCACGAATTGTCTTCTTATCGTACATCTCAGAGACGTTATATAAATAAGACGTACACGTCGTCTTGTGAAATAGTATAATTATTTCATACTACTAAAATAATTAAATTAGATACTATTAAAGTGTCGATGTATTAGCGTGTCGCCTAAAAGTTACACTGGCTTATAGAGGATTAAACAGCGGTTCCTGGACCAAATGGCCTTAGCGGTCGGTGATAAAAATGAATTAAAGGAAAAAATCCAAGAGCTCTGATGGTAATGACGCGCGCTCAGTCTGCAGAAGATATTCGACGTCGAATCAAAGCGCTTGCTCACCTCGAATCGCCGTTTGGCGGCTCAACGGAACGAACGTTGTTAACCATAATGCTCTTTGCGCCAAATGGCCGTTTATACATTTCACTCCATTCCGCCTTTATCCGGCACGGTTTTATTTCTGGCCCGTCCGGCTTTTATTTCATTCACTCCCGTTATGTTTTTATATCGGCCGAAAGCGATGCGGCCCGCTGGCCGAAATCGAAAGCCAATTATCTCGATTACCTTTTGATCCTCGCGAATGTTAAACCGATCGTCGGCCGCGGCCTGCTTTAAATATCGCTCCTCGTTTACATCCCGCGCTTTTTTCGAGCCCCTCCACCTGGGGAGCAGCGTGTTTACCCGATCGTTCGGATTTTACGCGTCGAAAGGCCGATGACGGGTCGCCGACGGAATGGCGAAATGGCGCATTGGCGGCATAACCGGCTGCGATTTTCCCCCGGACGCGATTTGCACGACAAATTGCATACTGGGCAATTTAAAAATACCAATATAACGCTGTTGTACGTATTTATAAAAAAAAACTTTTTCGGGCTCTCGCGTCGATGTGTATTTTTTTATTCCCCCTTTTTCCACAATGGCGTTCGTTTAAATGTAAACTGCATCGGAGCCATAAGAATAAATTTGGGGAGGAATTTGATTCGCCAGGCGGGAATTCTGATTGGACGAATCGAATGGCGAATTATGATTCTTTTTGGAACGTCTGCATTGAAAGGCCGATTTTCGAGCGATATTTTGAATCGTGGCGAGAGTGTCCCATGTCTTTGGTGTCGGTTATATGTTTTACTCATCGCACCAGTGCGCGAGGTACTCTATTGCTCTACGGTTTTAACTTAAATCGCTCAAGTGGACGCTTCAACTTGGCCAGTCACGACGCCATTACGCGACCTAACCTAAAAGTGCGCGGAGTGCAATTAAATAAGTTCCTCTCAAATAGTGCTTTCAAAGTGGGATTTGCGAAAACTAATGTATCCTGCAGGTGGACTAAGTGGCGAATCTGACGATCGTGATTAACGACATTCGCTTCAAGGTTTATGTCACATTAGCAGGATGGCACGCGTGGTTGTCGCCTATTCTTCTACGACTCGTAGCGACCAAGCTACCAATGTAACATTAACCTTAAGTTTATGTCGCAACGACACGATTTTCAAGTAATTCATCCCTTAGCCCACTTGTAGCATAAATTACTATTCTACTTATACATCAAATTCTTATTCAAAACTAATGCGCGAATCATACCGCGAATTATTACTCCGTAGTATTTCCCTGTAAGGATATAGAAAATAGTAGCATGATCTACTATTTTTTTTCCATAACTATAGTGTTTCGAGTGCGACGAACCCGCTTGGATTTTTTGAAGCGGCATGCTTCACAGGCACTTCTGACACTGACCAGAAGTCCTGTACCGGCTTAAAGATTCTGACGTCCGGGATATTTTTATCGACGGTACCCCGAGGCGTGCAAATTGTCTCGAGGCTCCGTCTTAGGTATCCTCGGAAGCTCGATTCGTTTCCTCCAATTCTTACCCATTTGTCACGAATCAAGGGCGTTTAACGTTAATCAAAACAATCTACGGTGTAGTGTGTGTCACGTTGGGAGGCCTTGCAAGAACAATTACGCGCCATGAAAGGCCCCTTCTAATGAAATTAACTTCGCCCCGATAATTAATTGCTCTCCCTCACAATAGCCTCTTTCGTTCTTCTCGAACAATTTCACGCCTCGGAAATTAATTCCTTCGCGGTTCAAGGTAAAACTGTCCGTTACGTGCGAGTCCCACTCATCTAGTAAATAACCAATATATCATCATCGAGTAACTCTTCCGAAATAAAATCGACGTATCAAATTACACCTTACCACCATCCTCATCCCTACGCCAAGGGAAACAAAACCACCTCCTTCACTCGCAGTAAATAATGAATTATAAATAATCTCGATCACAAGCAACGATATAAATCAATTGAAAATAAATCATAAATTAAAAATCCTTCACCCCGATCATTTATCTCATTCCCTCTATCTATAGATCTTCAGATTTCTCAGGACATCCGATCTCGTATCCCACATTACAGGCCGACGAAAAATGCTCAAAGTGTCCATACCAAGCGCGATAGCTGTGCTGGGACGAACAATAGGCAGTGTGAAGCGAGTAACGATAGGCGTAAGCGACAAAGCAAATAGGAAGCTGGGCCAAGTAAATAAGTACAGCAGTAACCGAGCGAACGATCGAAGTTACGAGGCTCGTGTCGCTTTCGTCCCCGCGAACGGCAGCTCGCGTGGGCGCGGACGTCGATTATCGTCGATCTGTAACGCAGATAATTCTACGGATGCACAAACGCGCCGCCTCGAGGCGAGCGAGGGCAAGAAAGGGACGGAGGCGGAGGGGAGAAAAAAATAGGCGGGGAGAGGGTGGCCACGGAATCTTGATTCTTGCCACGAGATACCGGACCTTGCAGCCGACCGACGACAGGTTTTGCTGCTCCACTTTGGTTCTTCGATATCGAACGCGAGTCGTGATACTCTTCCTGCACCGCGATAACCGCGATGCCTTCTTATATGAAGAAGTATATACGTTCCTGGTGATCGTGCGTATATACACGTGTATATGCGTGTACATGTATATGAGGCGTGTCCCAAAATTCATGCACGATACGAAGATTTCGATAAAAGTACGTGCTAGCAGAGGCGTGAAGGTTATTTGCTTGATGTGCTATTCCATATGTAACGTACAATAGTTATTTAATTCTGCACGTGACGTTTCATACATATTTATTTAATTCTCCATCTGACCTTATGGAGGTAGAAATTTAGTCCACGTCGACTATTTTTGTGTGGAATAATGACGTACCACCGCTTGCGCGTGGCTTAATTATTCAACTATTATTACAGAAACTATATTAATAATCGAGCCACAGTGGTGAAAAGTCATCATTCCATCCAAGAATAGTCGGTGTAGTCGACTAAAATTCCATCAGACCCGACGGAGAATTAAATAAGTACGCGAATGAATCTTCCCTGAGACCAAGAATTACCACAAGAGTGTAATTCTCTAAAAATGAAGAAAGTTTCTCTAAAAATACACGTGGATACGTACATTCACTCCAGTCGCTATCAAAATTCCCGAATGTCGCAACTTCGACACAAAACGGACATCTTCCCCAAATTTTCCCGCACTTTCCGCCCTCGTAAAGCGGCCGCACCAAGAATACGCCTCGCGTTTAAATTAGCCCCCGCTCGGCTTCGTCTCGCATCCCCAATTCCTCGGCTTCGAGCTTCACACTCCCATAGTTTTATAGTCGTAATCTCGTCGCTCGTTACATCGCTGGGATAAAAGACGCTTAATCACGCCGTGAAATATTACACCGGGTAGTAATTCACGGACAGGCCGTGATATCGGATTAAGCGCGACGTACACAAATTATCCTTCTATTATTTAATCATAGCCGCGCCGCGGCCCGGCCAGTAATTCACGGCGCGTTATAATATCGAATTAAGCGGAAAACGTATAAATTTTCGTGCCGCCGTTTAATCGATATGATTAACGGCCACTTGCCAATTGGACGCTATCGTCCTTTTCTTCCTCCTTCCCCCCCCCCCTGCCCCCGTTCCCTCCCCACCACCCTCTTCTCCTCCCGCCTCCCGCGATTTTCCATTCCTCCGTCCGGTTAAGCGGCCTGAATTATCGCGCGACTAGCAATATCGGGGGCAATTTGTCCGCCGATATTTGTCCGGCGCTTTGTAATTTTCTTGATACACCGGCCGAATAAACGCGACATAATGGCCGGCCGCTGGTGGCTTTATGGAGCCATTATGCGTATTATGCGCGGTATTTTGATATTCTCGCGGTAGGCGCCGGCGCGAATTCTCGACGCGTCATCGACGATGATCGCCGATTCGATTAAAACCGAGGCTGACCGTAAATTGTCCAGCTTTGGAAGGATGATCGAAAGGCTTTGAGATCGATGCTCGCTGACACGGAGATCGAGGAAGGATCGCCAGTAGGAAAAGCAATTTGGCACGCACCTCTGGGATAAGAGCGACGGCCCCCTGTACTTCGAGCTCCCCAATCGACGTGGCGAAATCGCGCTGGATTAATATTTCACAGTGTCCGTCGTTTGTCTAAGAGGAAAAGCCCGGATTCCTCCACGTCGCAGGTCGTATTAACCTGCAAGATTCAGTAGCAATCCGGTATGTACTACTGGGAAACATTCGGAGGTATCCTAACCTCAAAACGTGAATTATCTCGCGAGCGAGCGATATCGCGCGGCACTTTAAACGTCTCGTGCTGTTTCACTCGCGATATCGAGAAGTTGCCTTGTACGATTTGTCGATCGTGATAGAAGTAGCGTTGTGGAATATTTACTAGTATCGAGCTGCCGAATGGCGCTTGGTCTCGTTACCGCGCGAAAATGAACGAGAGGGCAAGAGTTCGGACAAATCTCCGTGCATCGCCTCGATGCGCCTCGATGGAGGCATTATGCGTGGGAATTTGTTTATCGCTTTTCGTTTTAGGCGGAAAAAAGCACATCGCGGCCGCGATTACCGTCCAATCAGGGGGCGCCGATCCGTGGCGCGACGATGATGTATTAATACTATTATAGCTCGATGATCACCTGCGCCCCCAAACCGACCAGGCGCTCTGGTTATTAAGCGACGCGCCGCGGCGCCCCAGGTTCGGTTAATTTAAGCGTCGCTCGATTCTGCCACGGCTTAATCTCGATTCGGCCAGAAACCCACCTCGGCTAACCTTGCGTTAGGGTGTCAGGTTTTTTTGTTAGGATACCTTGCTGCATACTTTTTTGTTAGATTCTTATAGTTTATTTATTATACTATATGTATATATATATTGTTTACTGGTGACTAAGAAAAATATTTTAAAGAATCATTAGCGAGTATTTTAATTTATTATATGTATGCGTGGTCTGATATATTGTTATCCCAAAAATGTTCCTATTTTATCGAGGTTTAATTTTTGATAGGCTTAATATAATTCCTGCACGTGTGTATATATTGATAATTTGTTTGAAACTTTCATGATTGTTGGTTTTATGCGCTAGTATTTGGGTAATTCACGTCGGTTGCTAGAACTGTAAATTTTCTGTTTGGTAATTGGGAAACTTGGTTCGCCATAAAGTTCAAGGAATTTCGAAATATTCCTTTTTCATCCACTTTCACCTACCAAATCTTCATCAATACCACCGACCATGGTGCGTTTGCATATTTTTCACCCCCAGTCGCTAAATAATCGACTCTCGATTGTGCGGAACTGTTACGCGAGTAAACCCGTTCTTCGGTGGCCGAAATAAACTCGAGATATGTTCCATTTGCATATCCGTATATCAAGGATACTTCGTTTTGTAGAAACGCTACTGCTACATGCAGTTTATTCGCGTATACATATTAATGTTCTCCCCCCCGTGCTTGGAAGAAATTTGAGAAATGCTCTATTTGCATATCCGTATATTAAGCGTATTTCATTTTGGACAAACGTTACCATCACATCTGCTTTGTACGAGCATACATATTAATAGTCTTTTCTGTAACCGAGACAAATTCGAAAAACCGTGTATTTACATATTTACGCGTTAAGCGCGCCTCGTCGTAGACAAATGTTACTACTTTGTACGCCGCGATGGACGTTTCCTTTGCAAAGATAAGGCTAATAGTAGGGCCCCATTTGCACACGTGTATACCAAGCACGCCTTCGCTTAAGCGGGCGCAGGTACTACATTCGGTCCACGAATACGATTAAGGCTAAAACTCCGAATTACTTTTCACGCAGACTTAAATATACCGCGTTTATTTATTATATATTTATAGAAAAAGGAGGACAGAGGCTAAGTGTCAACGGATTAACATATCGATCTACGTGATACAATGAACTCATGAAAAATCTCAAACGCGCGTTGTCATAAATTTTGCTTTTCTAATAAAGGACAGGATAATCATTTTGAATAATTTAGTAGCCCTGCTGTTCAACTAAACACGCTCTCATGTATTATAATTAAGCTATTTCCGTCAGGTTGCAAACTTCAACGTGTCCACGTGTTATAATTGACAAACAAAATAATCCATCCAAAGCAATCTCTAACGCGCTTCAGTCACGTCATAAACAACAACAAGTAGTCCACGCTTTTCCCTCCGAAACACGCGACAAAGCACGTAGATCCTCGGTGTTCCGACGGCGGAGTCAAGTTCGCCGAAAAAAAAAAAAAGGAAAAAAAAAACCTCGCTCAATGGTCACGCGTAATCGGTGAAGGGCTGTCTAGCCCTCTCCGTCCTCTGCTCTCCTCCGTCCCCTTCCCCTCTTGCCAAATCCGCCCTTACCCTTTACCCAAACCCTTACCCAAACCCCGTGGCTGATTCCACGACAACGTGTCGCCGTCTGCCATTGTGAACGGGATAATTATCCCTCATTAACAAATAGCTTTCTTTGATGTGGAAACCACGTGCGCGCTGGGGAGCCCTATGCGGGGCTCACTCGTGGACCAGAGAAGGAGGGGACGAGCCGAGCGAACGAGTGAGCAAGAGAGAGAGAGAGAGAGACAGATGGAGGGTGAGAAAGAAGGAAACGAGAAAACGAGGGAGCTAGACAAAGAGAGACATGGAGGGTGAGAAAGAACGGAGTGAGCGAGTGAGACATAGAGAGAGAGAGAGAGAGATGGAGGATGAGAGAAAAAACGAAACGAGTGAGCGAGTAAGTGAAACGGAATGAGGGACGTGGAGGGTGAGAAGGAGAGAGGCGAGTGAGTGAGCGAGCAAGGGAGACTAGAGAGAGAGATAGATAGAGAGGAGTACGAGGGAGGAAAAAAGAGGGGAGTTGGGGCGATGGGGAAGGAGGATGAGACGCGACTACGTTGCGGTCTGAAAGAACTCGATCGATATTCCGTGCACCGTTGCGGAACAGCGGCGGACGCCTACGCGACGGCTTTTTGTTTCGCGAGGGAGAAAGTGCGGAAAAGAAAGCAAGGAAACGGATTGGCGGGGCCCGAGTAGGTCTCGGTTGCCTCGCGCCGTTGATCAATGAAGCTCCGCCTTGGTGTCAGCTAGGCCAGCCGAGGAAGAACTCATCGGCTTTATCGTCTATTCCTCGGCTCGCACGATGCCGCGCCAATTGGAGGATGTTCGAAGCGATCGCTGGTGACGCGATCGAGGAGCGCTAAACCGATTTGGAACGCTGAGCTTTGATCGCTCGCGAATATGCGGTGCCTCGATAATGTCTCAAACACTGGCGATAATCAACAGCGAGGAAACTAATTTCGGATGCTTTGACTGGGTCCTCGTAAAACGCCAATTTGGGTATTAATTCGAAATATATCCCGCCTATCACCTCCGGTTTTTCTATGTGATACGTATATCGTAGCTCTGATAATTAACTCACCTTAAACAGTAGGTCGTAGACCAAATGACCTTAGCGGTTGGTGTTGAAAAATTAATTTAAAAAAAAGAAAGTTCGAAATATCCTGGAAATTCTTAATGGAGCGCGATATTTCTCTCTGTCTCGCCTTCGTGTTCATCCTCCTTCTGTATATATATATATATATATATCTCTCTGACCCCCTCCCCAAAAATCCACGGTGCGTGGTACGGGCGCTTTGATGTTATTCAAAAGGAAATGCGATCGCCCCGTTTCGCGTATCGCCCTAAAACGTAGACGCCGCCCTCCGCCGCTTTTTTTCGCCCCTCCTCCTACTCCTGTCTTTTTTTTTCTTTTCGTTTTTTTTTTAAAGAAGAGAGGCGCGCGAAAGAAAGCGTATCGACAAAAGCGCGGTACCCCCCAGGAGCCCCGGGTTCCCCTGCGAGAATTCTGACCGTGATCGAGATTGGAAACCAAATATACCCCTGGCCCTGTGGAATATTTGCATTCGAAACGTTTCTTCTCTTTGCGTTGCCGCCACCGAGGAAAGTTCCCTCGCCTGGATGGTACAAAGGTATTATTTGGAAATTGAATATGCAGTTTGTAAATCGGTTTTGGAAGTACAGTCGCAACGAGTGGTATCTCGGATTTCAGGCGAAATGAGGAAGGACGAGGAAGGAGGAGAGGGGGAGGGGAGGTGGAGGTGGCCTCGCGGGGGAATGGTTCTATAAAATATGAATGCTCGATGGGGGAAAATCGATGCCCTTTATGAAACCGCAGTAGGACTTCCATGCTGTAACGAGACTTACGTAAGGTTCTACTCGACGAGCTGCTGCGCTTGACGATTAACGGTGGATAGAGCCGATTCGTTATTCCGGTATAACTGCTTCCGATTGGATAATTGCGAATGGGGAATCCAGGCGTTCGATGCAAAGTAGATTCCAAGGTTCGGCCTATCTGCTCCGGGGCCGAGGGACGGAGTGGATTTAAATACGAATGCGCCGAAGATCGGGGGAACAATGTGATCAAAGATAAGGAGAGTTGCTGATGTAAATTCAAGAGAGAGAGAGAGAGGGAGAGAGGCTCGTAATGAAGGTAACAGGAGTTTTTGATCTTCGAGCTCCTTCTTAGCTACGCATTTCTTCCTTCGATCAAGAGTAATGGGAGGTACGCCCACGTAAATAGGCGTGAAAATGTCGGAGGTACAGGCCGAATACAACGGATTTTTCTCCCAAATCGGTTTCGTGATTAAGCGTGGTCGAAGGCGTGCCAAAGGGAGGGGGGAAAAATAAAGCACCGGAGGCCGATGTAATGGCAATCCTAACGACATCCGTCGTGGCGTGAACGCAGTCCATATAGTTAATAGCGAGGGCCTTCGATAGCGTGAGCAATCGCGATCTCCTGGATATCGACCCTGTCATATATCTCTATCAAACCTCGCCTTAATCGAAAAAACGGCCTCTCGCGGAAGGAAAAATAGTCCCGGGGAAAACTAGAACGTTGCAATATCACAAAAACGCACGTCCCTCGTAGAAATTGATGTACCCTCGGAAGTGTATTCTTTCTTTATTCGTTCGAATGGTATTCTCATCGTAGAACGGGGGATTTTTCAATATCGCTTCTTGCACTGGTACAATAAATGTAAAGCACACACCTTTGCTCTTTGAACATAAATCGTATACACCGCGCGGAGCTTAATTCGAAAATTACTAAAAATCCACTCTGGCACAAACTCGTGAAGATTACATTTCTCAAAGAAAAGTAAATTTAAAAAATAAATCTTAAACATTACATTTTATTTAGATAGAGACTTATCGCGTGCCTGACCAAACACTTCATATCTCCCCAAATTCTTAAAAACAGATCGTACACCACGAACAGCTTATACAACCCATAACCCAAGTAGCCTCACCAAAGCATCCCTCGAGCTCAATGAACGAAGAAGAATCCTGTGCTCCAAAGCTTTCCTTCCAGACTCCCTTTCTCTCTCTCTCTCTCTCTAAGGACACCATCGATGGAGCGTTACCCCGAATTTTTTCACGCTCTCGACAAGTGCGCCAGGGCTATTTGTCCGGGGGTGCGCTTTTCGCGCGACGCTCAGGGTTGATTTATCGCCCTCCGGATGTCTCTTACATAATAATTGCCAGGTCGGCGCCGAGGGGCCGTGGAGGCGCGATTTTATATAACGAAACCGCCTTCTCCAGGCGGCGCCCGGCGACAATGACCGGCGTCGTGCTTGAATTACTCCCGCCTGCCCTTTATTTTTTCTCCGCCGCCACGACGACATCCGTCCGCGGTGTAACGCCCCTTATTGCACTGGGCATCCATAAATTATTCATCGGCGGTTGCGGTCGTTGTCAGCCGCAGTGCGTCTAGACAAGGCGCGTTTAAGCTTAATAACGAAGCGGGACTCTTACATCCCTGGCGAACCGGATATTAACTCTTTGACCGCCTCGCCACCCATATCTGGGTGACGCCCGGGGCCAGAGGCACGCTGCGCCCTTATTGCCCTGATGGTCGAGCGAAAAAGTCGATCGAGCGAGGAGCGAGCGAACGGAGATCGTATTTATTTCTACTTTTAATTTGATGATGTTTTAAGATATGGTAATATTCGATTACACTGCTCGTGATAATTTTGAAATCAGGTATTGTAAAAAATCTATTTATTTATTTTGAAACTATGAGGGAATCGATATGATATGGGGTAGAAAAAGAAATCGAGGTGAAACAGGGATATATAGGTATGGCACTCCTGATATGCTTTCTCGTTGTTTGGTTTAAGGATAATCATCGGTGATTCGCACAGTTTGTATTTTAATTCTACACCTGGTCTCGTGGAGTTCGAATTCTTGTCGATCGTATCGATATTCTGCGTGGAATCATAATTTTATTCATTGGTGTATGAATGGTGTATGAGTTGAATAAGATTGATACAGCACAATTAAATAATACAAACGAGTCTATAGAAAAAGCCTTTTATATATACTAATATCCTACCTCAAGATCCAAGTCTCTAGTTTCGCTTATTTTCGAGGAAAGAGGAAACCAAGAAACCGCGATGAATCGTTCAGAGATCATCTCGCTTTGCACGTCGTGATTATACGAATGCAAAAGAATAATCTGTCCAGGCGTTAATCATCGAGCTTCGAGGAGTTTACGCTCGTCATTTGCCACGTCGCGCAGGACCTGCATTATAAAATCCAGGAGGCGGAATTGTTGAGAGTTAATACGCCGATCGCGTCGCCATTTGTTCCACGAGCTGACGCTCGGTCGGACGGTCCGAATGGTAGACTTCTTTCTTGGTAATTAACCCTTAAGCGCCGAGGCCGTGCTTGAAAAAGCGCCCCACGCGTAATTGGCTCCTGGTGAAAGGAAAATTCTATTCATCGGCGTGGTTGCACGTTCCACTTCGTTCCAGGGAGCTGCTGCGACCAAACGACACGGTAAATGGCGGCCGGAAATGTTCTTGAAAAGTCGCTACCACGGCTCTAAGCATCGATCTCTGCTCTGAGAAATGTCACCGGCGCATTTATTTTCGGCGCGCATTCACTTGCCGCGACGATACGAACGGCCGCTTCAGAGAGATTCCTGCTAAGGGAGATTCGAGGCTGAATCCTGGCCCGGATTTCGCCTCCTCGCGCTCCCATCGGGCATTATTCGAAACGAAGTTTCACTCGTTTTTCTCGGGTAGCCCTCTTCGAATCGTGCATCGCCGTGCTGATGATACGAATGGAACTTTCGACCATCCCCGCGGAAAGTCAAATTCAAACTTCGCTTATTACCACTGACTCGGGCCTCCGCGAGAAAAGGCGAGAGTAGAGATCTTCCCTGAAACTCGCGGAATTCTTTCCATCCGACATACGCAGTCCGCGGCTCGCTTCGAACCGCGCGCTTCAAGATTAATCATCTCGGAGGATCCACACCGAGAATCGGATGTGAAAGGAAATCTCTCGAAGCTTCCATAGATTTCTTCGGGCTGTGCGCACGCTCTATTCAATCCAATCTCTCAATGCGGAGAATCATCCCTCTGTAAACAGCTGCGACTTTGAAGCCACATGCCGATGCTTGTCGATCTCTTATCGATCGATTCGAATTTTCGATCATTCGCGCAGATATCAGTTTCTGCGCTTTTTGGATTCGAGTATTCGACTTCGAATATGTCGGTCGTGAATTCAGATTGTCACTGAGTCACTCACGGCCTTCGATTTCTTAAATTTCGTATTTTTTAAATTTTCAGTTTTTATTCTTATTATTTGCTCTTTAATTATTAAGGCACGCGTCAGTGCCTGGAAATTATTGTTGCCACGCGACGATGTCGACTCGATCGACTGAATTCTACTCCAATAAGACCGGATGAAAAATTAAACGACATGTATCGTTATTCCACTTCAAATTCCTCGATTTGTTAATCGAATTCACGTTTTTATAAATTACGATTAATCTCCCGTGGGGAATTCCGCTAGCGCGAATACCGAGCCGTCGTTTTCAAACGCGTTATACCCCCTTCGTCATTCCGCGTTTTAGTTTTCCAATAATGTCGATGTCATTAAAATATCTGTAAAAATCCAAAAACTTTGACAAGCGCCGGATAATGTTATCGATATTCTATTGTTTTGTATATATTACAATTTCTTACATAATCTTATATACGTATTACTTATATAATCAACAAAATTTTATATAAATACCCTTTGATATTAAAATTGTATGAAACACAGCTCTCATTCAAAGCTTAGCAAAATCTTCACGTAAAACAGGACCGACCACGTGCCTTATACGCATTTTCGGTGTTGTACCTCTTACAACAATGTCGCCACGGACACATCGCTCGTATCAAAAGAATCAACCCTTATCACTCGAGCGAACCAGTAACTCAAAACCCCTTTTTCACGAATTCCTCACACCCAACTTAAAACGATGTCGAACACAATTTAACGTTTCCAACCTAAGCCTCCTTCCCGCTCGAAATATCACGCGCGAGCAAGTAGCCAGCGAGAAGTAATTCTCGAGTTACCGCGTGAAATCATACGGTGCGCCTCTCGACTGGAAAAAGTTAATATCATCCGCCAGGCGGGATGACTCGAGGAGAAATCGGAGGTCCCTTTCCCAAGACGTTCGTTTTCCCGATGGGCAGCGCGCGCTTAGCGCGAGTAACGAGGCCCTTATTTAAAGGGCGGCCCGCGCGCCCCTCGTATTTCATGGTCCTCCTCCATTGTCGGCGGGACAAACGGCCGTCTTCCTTCTCGCGGCACTTTACCGTTTCGCGAGCAGACCCCTTTTTATTTATCCCGGAACAAACGGCCGGCAGACAGCTGACGTAGGCGGACAAAGACGGCGGACAACTTTACTCGCCCCGGCATAAAAGGGGAGACGCTGGGCCTTACCGAGCCTCGCGCTCTGCCCTTCGCCCTTGCGAGCTCCCGCTGCGCCGTAAGGAGATGAAGAGAGAGTTACATAAAGCCGCCGTGTGTCTGAACGCCGGACGATGCTCCTTCGAAATACTTTTGTCTACCCGCCGGCCGAAGGTTAACGGCTGCCTGGGCTGGCTTCAACCCCGAGTAAGAGGCCTGGGCCAACCGAAATCGCGCGACAGCCTCGACGATCTGGAGATTTGCGAGGGCCGCGTGAGAATCGGAATAGTGGCTGCTTTAGAATATTTCTCTGGATATATGCTTCTGGAATGAACTTTGTGCTGATCGATGTTTATTGCAGGGGATTTATCGAATGTGGTACCGTGAGAGGGTTCGATTGATTTAAGCGAGAGGGAGTGAAGGGATATTGGAATCAGGTATGAAAGGAGGATAGGAGTTGAGTAGTGATAGGATAGGAGAGAGAGATTGTATTTGTATGGTAATAAAAGAACTTTGGCCCACGCGTCGGGCGACCTTGGCTGGGAGAGTTTGGATGGAAATTTGTATCGCTTGTCCGAAGAAAAACAGCGTTGAGAATATTTGAAGCCCGCGAAACTTTTAGCTCTCCATCTCCGAAGGATGTTCGAGGATCAAGATTCTTGCCCTCTGGTTTCTTTGTATTTGTTACGTAAACATTGCTCTCCGCCACGCTGGGAATTCTACTTTTCTCCAAGGTCGCGATAGCAAAATCATGTACTCCTCGAATTCTTCAAAGGTTTCGTCCAGCTATATATTGTCTCGTGCTTGCAAGAAGAGTAACAAAAACACGCGATCCATCTTTTAGAAAAAACTCTATTTTATAATCATAATTTTATAATAATGTACTTTTAACGAGTACCACACTTTTCTTAAACAATCTCTCCAGACACATTCAAAACGTAGATGCTAATTCTGGTGCTACCAGTATCAAAAAAATTCTATTTTATAATTCTAA
This sequence comes from Ampulex compressa, assembly GCA_038496175.1. NCBI lineage: Eukaryota > Metazoa > Arthropoda > Insecta > Hymenoptera > Ampulicidae > Ampulex > Ampulex compressa. The sequence goes on along the minus strand of JBCFXI010002453.1, from coordinate 3,679 downwards.
TTCTATAATAATGTACTTTTCACGAGTACCACACTTTTCTTATGTAATCTCTCCTGATACATTCAAAACGCGGATGGTAACTCTCGCGTTACCAGTATCGACCTAAGCTTCGCGGATATACGCAGCTCACCTTTAATACGATTCAACGTCGCGCTTATGTTTACTCCTCGCATCTTCCTACACCTCCTTCCTTCATTCCACTCGCATTTCACATCGCACAACCAATGACGCGCAAGAGTACCTCGCGAACGTACGTTGCGCGCAGTAAAGCGCATTACGTGGGATAAAATCCTGCATGAAATTTTCCACGGAGCTCATCCGCGAGAGCTTAAAGACGGCTGAAAGTTTCCTGGCATCGTTAAAGACCCTGCGCTCCCGAAGAAACGCGAAAGAGGAGAGCTGGTCAGCCGAGCTTGGCTTTTTTTTGCCCGCGACGGACGAGCGCGGTTGCTCGTTACCGCGATGTACCTGGCATCGCGATCGATCATTAACTATTGGAAAAGCGATTGGTCGAAAGCGATGGGAAGGGAGGCCGCCAGATCGATCGACCTGTGCGATATCCCTGCGTAGGGATACAAATCGCGGATATTTTGCGCACACAAAAGCGTCTAAAACGCTGCAAGGTGATGGAATCGCTCGAACCTCTGGATATACCCAGCATTGCTCTTCCTAAAAGACCTCAAAACTTCGCACGCACGCGGTGCGTCCCGGTGAGTCTGATTATTCGAGCAGTGCGAAGAAGCAAAGGATCTTTTTGAACGAGCAGAGCTTTGCCAATTACGAACTTGACGGAGCTTTAGAATATGAATATAGTGAATAGATAATTAAATGTGACAACAGCTAGATACTTATAATAATAAATATCAACATAGCTGAAAGTCGAAGAGATCAAATAGTCATTTGGTTAATTCTTCGAGAATTCTAAAAGGTCCTCTTAATAAAATCTGATTAACCTCCGATCGGAGGTCAAATAGTGATTTAATTAATTCTTCGAGAATTCGAAAAGGTACACTTGATCAAATCTGACCAACCTCTGATCGAATAATCAGAAATCTCTCTTCCTTCAAAAAAAAAAAAAAGAAAAACTACGTTTTTTGCGGAGGGAATGCAATTCCACGGTTGGGCTGTACAGTGTACAGTTTCACGGACACCTGGCCAAGGTAGGAAATCCGTTCCACGTCTCAGGGTCTCGACGTTGGTCAGGAAGAAGCGTGATCCCGGCCGTGAACCTTCGCGGTTCAGCCGCGAAGGATCGCATTAAGCACGAAAATGATATTTCAGCCCATAAAGGCGGCAGCATCGCGTGTCTGGGATTTTTCGCGATTGGAGAGCAAGGAAAAGTGCAATAACGCGGCACGCGATACCGAACTTAAACCAGAGATACCACAATGGCCCCTCGATTCAGCAGCGGTATAATGCCGACGGAATTACGGCGTTACGCGCTCCTCCTACTGTTGGCCGAACATATCAAGTGGCCTGAAATCCGATCGCCAGGACCCGCCTCGTTTTTTGCTACCCGCTCTGCCGCTCGCTTCCCATTGACTTGAATTCGAATTCGTAATCGAGCGGCCTCGCTGCTCAGAATGTTCCTTACTTGTGGACTCTTCTTCATCGTTATTTAGTGCAGGGATCCTGCGGAATTGAGAGCTACCTTGCGGAGTTAGCGCGTGTTTTCAAGTACTGTGCGCGATGCTTATCGAGCTGTGAGAATTAAATATATTATATGGTATTAAATGTATTATGGGGTATATCATGTGGTGTAAGGTTAAATATATTTTATAGAAATTAGAGTTGAATTCGAGTCATTAATTCCGAGAATAAGCTGTTGATCGTGGAATGAAAATGATGGATTAAGAAATGTGTAATTGTTTGTACCCAGTCTTGTAAGAATTTGTGAGTAGAATCCAAGTATTATGAAGTATGCAGGAGGATTTGCAGAATGTCGGCTGTTCTGTGGTTGGTATCGCTTTCCACCTTTCGACTTTACCCTCGAGTGTCTAACCTTAATAATTATGATTAATCGACGAAGGGTACAGAAAAGAATAATGATCGCGCGTGACTGTGTGAAAATATTTGTATACAATTAGAATAAGAATAATTTTTTAAAGAAACGCCTGACCAACGATTTCCACTGGTTCAGTAGTCCTAGTACTTAAAAGAAGACTATCGCGCATCAGCGAGGACGTTTCGAAGTCTCGGATAAACGCGCCGCTATAAACCACTGTCGTTTGCCCCGTAAACTGATAGCGATAGCCCTTTGTTTCTTTGCGCGGCTTCGTGCCTCCCCATTAACCCGTCGTATATAATGTTTGAATACCTCTGTGCGTACGTGAGAAGCCCAGGAGCCGATTTGTCTCTGCCGAGATCCCCGACTTCCTCCTGGGAGTTACGGCGGCAAGACGAATAAACGGTTAGCTAGCCACTCGAAATAAGAAACACCGTGCAATATTACGTTCCTTCCGGGCCGTCATAATATCGTATTCTACCCTTCGCGCGCTAGACAAATATTCCCAGGCCCACCCGTCCTCTTCTTTCCTCTATTATTTACGCTATAAATAAAAACCAAGGACCGTCCAGGTAGGTTTGGAATATTTGCTGGTACCGCGAGCAATGCAGTCGCGCGGATGCGAGGATTTATGCACGAATATCGTTTTAATCGAACACATCGGCATTCTCTATTATATCCATCGTTATATGTGATACTTGAATCTCGAAAGTCACTCGGTTTGGCGAGTTAATTTTTCATACTCCGTCAAACACTCGGATTTTAATAAGTACAGCCATACCGCGTCGCGGATCACGATAAACAGAGGAGAAGTATAGGCTACATGTCTATGGATATCCAAATGTATCTGGTATTGGGAAATTCACGAGGATATATTTGCGCGATGCGCCCGTCGCTCTTTGTCATCTCGATTTTTGCATTGTAGAGTATTATATACATATATAGAAAATTATATAATACTAAATTCTAAATTTCTAATTATATCCATGATACAAAATTGCAAGAATAAAAAGGTGCGTTACATCAAACGAAGAAAAATTGCTGTCGAAGAAAACATCATATATATATATATATAAATTTCATTAGAATAAAATCCATTCTCACGCGTATCCGTACTACACTTAGAGGCTAATGGCTCGTAAAAATCGGGATAATGCGTAATAATACAGCGATTACCCGGCGCTCTATGTTCCAAGGGGAACGTCTTACAGCCCCGCTCGATCGGGCAGGAGGGCCTCCGACGCAATTACGGTCGTTTACGGTTTTGTCACGGCTATTCATCCAGGGATTGCACGTTCAACGGCGATGGCCTGACGAGCTCTGCGTATTCGTACCTACTATGATTTCTCGTGGGAGCTCAGTCGGCGACGAGGTTCCCGTATCTCTCATTCCGCTGCCCTCCGCCTGTCCACCCAGCCGTTCTCCTCGGCTTCTTTCCCTCTTGAGGCCGTCACAGAGCTCGGTAGATACAAATCAAGTTCAGACTACGGCTGTCACGCTTACGGGAGGATTTAAACGTCGTCCTCGCCGAATTAATAGCGGTGTAGGACGAGGAATGGAAGGCGGCCCGTGACGGGCACCGCGCATCTCATTATTATTGTCCGTGGATAATGTCGCGCTAACCTTGGCGATCGGACCCGAATATCACCGACGATTCACGATCGCGAAGAGTTT
>JBCFXI010002452.1:0-22578 GCA_038496175.1 Ampulex compressa | reverse complement strand
TATATATATTTTAATTTTTTATAAAATAGATATTTATAGCGCCATCTATTTTTGATAGGAATAAAAAGAGCCCTACGTGTATTTAGGCGAGGAAAATATTGGAAATGTGTTTCCTTATTAATATGTACGAATGATCCACTCGAGTCATCGAGCCGATGTAAACAATTCTCATTTATGTAAAGTCGAGAATAGGATACTTAGTTGAAGTCTTGAATGCACTTTATAAACTTAAATGAACTCTATACCGGGCTGCCCTACTAATGTACGCCCGAGTTTTGCACGCTGTACCAGCAAAAGCGATTCGAGGAAAGGCTGTAGCTACGCCAAAATACCTCAGGAAATCTCAAAGGGTTGAAACTTTCCTGGCCGATTGGTTTTCCATTTTCCACACGATTCCCGTGGAATCGATTCCCGAAGTTTCCCTTCCCAAAGCGAGTGGCATTTATCCCAAGTATTTCGCCGATACGAAAGGACCTGGTAAACAGATTCCAAGCTCACGCGCCTCCAAGTTTCCACGCGGGGCACGAACTTTTCGCCTAAAAGTACCGCAGATTCCTACAGCTCGCATACCGGCCTCGAAGTAACTTTGAGTGTTCCAGTGGTCCTTGAAAAGATTTAGAACTTCGCGAAAGCCGCGGGAGGAGGTCTTACATCAGCGATTTACGCCTCGAAGGTCGAGGTTTTGGGGTCGAGAAACGATTTCGAACGCTCGCTTACTTTAGAACAGGATAATCTTACGATACCCCTTTTGGCTTAATCCTAACGATCATCTGGATACTTTGTAGTGTCTTACGAAAAATTAGAAACGAATAAAGGAACTCTATTACTTTGAAATTTTATAATGATAATTTATCGAGTTTTCCTTTTTTTTTATAGATAATATAATCGTATTTTATATCCATTGTGATTTGAAATTTACTTACGATATACATAGTTTCTCACTAAAATTCTAATTTAAATATTATACCTAAATACCCAAAATGTCTATATATCATCCTCGACTGTGCAAAGGAAGTTGGTGCTGGTGATTTTGGAATAAAACTTCGATACACTTTGGCAAACGAGGAAGAAATATCCGTACACAGGCTAGACGCTCGTGATCGGTTGTAAAGGGCTCGTTTTTCGGGAAAGCGTGGCAAGACTTTATAACAGATTTCTTCGACGACAATGTCGGTCCATCGATTTCTCCCCTCCCCTCAACTTCGAGCCGCCATGCGCCTGTATATTGGCCAAAGCCGTAAAGAGGTTTACGCGGATAAGGTGACGCGTTCCTTATCGTAAAGTTGACGCGCGAATTCGAAGGACGTTGGTGTCTTTACGACTTGCATCGCGATGCGCGCGGTCATCGTTCTCCGTAACCCTTCACGGAGCTCCTCCCCCGAGAAAACTGAGAGAGGAGCCACCAAGGAAGGATCTCTGATCGATGGAACCTCGTTGGATGTCGATTTCAGGTACTTGGCAGTGGTACATCCGATCACCTCGATGTCCTGGAGGACGGAGAAGCACGCGATACTGGCGATTTGCATCGCCTGGACCGTCATCTTCACGATCTCCACCCCCGCCTTCATTATCCACGGCGAGGTAAGTCACTTATACGCGACGTTACCAAATTATTTATGCGCTCTCTCAAGCTCCTCCCGCTTATCGCAGAGTCCCATACCTCGCCTGGTGATGGAACGATGCGTCGTTTTTATAATGTATCGAGGAAGGAAATCGGATCGTCCTCGTGTAAGTAATTTATTTGGCATTGGACGGATAACCAAGTGGTCGATGCTTGCCCTCGACTTACGTGAAAGCAGAGTTTAGGAAGAATGTCTTTCATGCAGGTTATTCTGAGCGGGGTATATTCGTGATGTACGCTTTCTCGTCATTGGATAAGTGATTTTCCCTTCTTGCAAGTTAATCGTGAATGAAAGTACGCGAAAGTTTCGTACCTAGATCGCAGTCTGCCTAACTTCCCAGGACGTGGAATTATTTAATCCGCTTTGGTCCCGCAGTTTATCACTATGAGAACCGTATGCAAGGCGGATACTGCCTATAAAGCATATAGGCTTTAAACGCAGGTTAGACTGTGAATCAAAATTTGTAGGATGAACCTTGGTTCACGATAAGATCAAGAACGAAACTAAGAAAGCATATTTTTAAAATACGCCTTTGAAATGTACGCTTTAATAAATATGCTTTGAAAAGTGAGATATATGTGTTTGAAATATCTTAACGTTTCGAGATCGTATTTTAATCCATAGATTTAAAACTCTCACTGATAATTATTAGCTATTTATCTTTCCACGCTGAGCAACGGATACTCACGACTGAATGAATATTTCTTATACGCGGTTCATGTCGATTGCAGAGCAATCTCGAATTAAGCCAGCAGAACGAAAGGACCGAGGAGTAAATACCGAGATCGATAGTTAATCGAGCTTGTTGGCCAATTTCTAATATTATCCTGATAATGACGCCGCACGGCTGCAATCGATGTTCGAAAAGTATCCGACGATATGAATAGCGTCCGCTGATTCCAGCCGAGTGTTCTCGCTGTAATTGCTTTCGGATGAAGAGAACGTAGATCGCCGAAACAAAGTTATCGAAGGTAGTTCAGTAGGCCGCCGTTAAAGTCCCACGAAATCGATGCATCGTTAATCCCCTACACGCTGCTCCACCATTGTTTCTCGAATAATAACCCGCATTTGTGTATTCCGAGGGAAATGAAAATTCGAGCCGTTTTCCTCGCTGCCTATCTTTTATTACAAACATTCGTGACGTATTCGCGTTAAAATTATGGACACGAATCGACTGGGAATTATTTACAAAGACACCTGCATCGAAGCACGTACTTCGAGTCTTTAAATGAACTACGTGTATACCGAAATAATACAAATTCGATGTTAAATGCGGACGTAACCCAAATTTCGAGACATATCGTATTCGATTTCGCGCATGCGCACTTCGTTTTAGCTTACATTATATTTCTCCGCCAAAATAACTTACGGCGTTCAAACGTAATTTTGCCAATGCATTGCTGTTTATCTCCGCTATTCTACGATCAGCATATCGCACTCGAAAGTCGTGGAATTAAACGAAGGACGAACGTGCCTGGAATTTCGCGTTGACTCGGATTTCGTCCCGATCGTCGAAGCAGTGCAGCTATAAACACGAAGCTTACAGCGCGTCGTGCCGGTACTTTCCATCGTATCTGTAAAATCGTCCCTATAACCGTCCGCGTCTCATCGAGATTGCCGTACGATTACCGCTTTAATGCGCGATACGTAGCAGCTTGTAACGCAGTATCAACGAGCGCTTAACGCTCAACGAAATTACGGCGGATATGAAAGTTTAGCCGGCGCTTCTGTAATATCTCTGTAATACGATTCACAGAACCACCGGCCATTCGTACTTTAAATCAGTTTACTTTTTAATCGGCTTTAATCCTATATTAGGATACATTAATACGAGTTACGTTACTAGGAAATACGAGTTAAATATATTAATGAAAGAAAACCTTGCGTAACCTTGAAGAATTGTCTTCATCGATATTTTTCAAACGGATCTTGGGAACGTTCATGATTTGGAAGCAGTACGGTTCGTAAGTTCAACACAGTAATAGATAGGATTAAGGTGTATAGTTAAGGCAGACAGCGTATCAAATAAATTTGATCGATGAGGTCGTAAATTTTGCGATACCGTAATCTGGGATTAAGCGCAGATTATTCCAAGCAGAAATTGGACGCGTGGGATACGAAGGCGAGGGGTTCATGCCTTCGCAAAAGGTCGCGTACTTGCCCGAATAACCTATGGTTAACTTTACTCAGCCCTTTGGAGCACGATTTGACGATACCTCGACATATCGGCCGACATTTCGCGTTGCATCAATAAACGATGCATTTCGGAAATTCCCCCTTGCTAATTTATCGCGTAGCCGTTTACCTTTACGGGCAAATACGATTATTCCCATAGGTTTCCACGAAATACCATATATACGGAATACACACGGACCTTTGGCATTACAAATTACTCTCATTCTCATAATGCGGCCAGCAAAGCAGGTATACCGGACGGAATTGGGATAAATGGCACCTAAACATCGGCGAACTTTTCCTAATATCGTGAAATAAATCTGCAACATCCAATATTACACTTTTAAGTTATTATAATAACGATACCTTGTTCGATTTTTTAATAATACTTCGAGACTGCGTTTCAGTCGTTACCTCAATTTTGAACATATGCAAGGTTTATTACACGATTTAGTATTCATCCACACAAGGTTATTTATATTTAATCCTCACTGCTCGACACTCTCGATTATTGTACGCCAACCATTCATTCTTCATTGCGCTTTCTCGTATAACTTGACGCATTATATATACCCGAAGAGAGCTTGCACGAGAGCAGAAACCTTGTAGGAACACAAATCGTTCTTTATTACGCCCCACACATGGGAAAGAGTATTGGTCGTCAAGAGCACGACTTCACATTCGCAATACAATTGAGGGAGTAAGAAGAATAGGGGCGCAATGTCGAAGGGCGATTAATCAAAGGCTCCATAAGATAAATCCCATCGTCCTTCGACCCTTCCAATCTGAATCTCCTCGACGATATTTTATACGAGAGCCGGTCCCTTATGTATGTAGATCCACTTTATGTTCCAGGAGGTGGACGGCTCGTCGTCAGAGAATCTGACGGCTTGTCGGATCCTACCACAATACGACTGGTCCTTCTACCAGGTGGCCTTCTTCCTGACGAGTTACGTACTGCCACTGGCACTGATATGTGTCTTCTACGTCTGCATGCTCCTCAGGCTTTGGCGCGGCACCCGGGTCAGCGCTGAAAGTCGCCGCGGCAGGAGACGAGTCACCAGGCTCGTCTTCGTCGTCGTTGGCGTATTCGCAGTCTGCTGGTGTCCCATACAGGTGAGTCTCTTATGAACTTTAATCCTAAGCTAGAATCCTTGATAATGAACGTGAGCAATTTCGTTACAATAATAAATTGTACATGACAAATTGGCGGTATGTAACTGTTGCTCGTACGAATCTATGAATCGAACTTTTCTTGCACAGCAAAGTTGTTTTAAATATTTTAAAATGTAGGAGTATGATAGATCGAGCTGCTTTGAAATGTCACGCGTTTTCCTGTGATGGTACGTTTTGATTATATCATCGATTACTGAATTTAAGGAAAGCCATGTGTGAGTAAAATCCGCAATTACTTACTTGCCAGTATAGTATATTTATATATTAGTGTTTCAGTAATAATGAATTAAAATATATTATTCATGACTACTGGCATTTATATCCAGGATGTTACTATTTTTATATTATAACATATCAATTCTCGTAGTAATCAGTAACATTGATTAATTCAGCAATAATTTAGAGACAAACCATTCAGAGGCAATAATATACATTTTGCATTGATACTTTCGAAGGGCATTTTTGGAAGAGTAAAGCGAGCAATAAAATGAGGACACGGTGGGATTAAGTGGGAGCGATCAGTAGGAACATCGGTAGATGCTTCGAGTTTGGTGATATTCCAAAGGCGACGCGCTGCATATCAAACGAAAGCGCCTCGCCGTGTTCCCCGCAAATATCCCGCCGTTTTTGCTCGCCTATTCCGGCGGACTACCGCCGAAATATTTTTCTTTGGGAGCCCACGAGCCGCGAATGCGACCGTGTAATTGGAAACAGGCGCGCAATAGCGGTTCGAAATGGCGGAGCGAAAAGCGAATATCGCGTTGGAGAGAGAAAAAAATATATCATCCCAGGTGCTGAAGGGAGATTTGCCTCGTACGTGAAAGAACTGCGGATTGCGTTCGATCTCACGATTTTTTTTTCTTTAATAGAAGCAGAATACGCTTACACCATGTGCCGCAAATTCGTATGAATTTTTCCTTGGGTAGAGGCTCCGGCATGATTACAAATTGGGCGATTCGGATGGCAAAGTGAATTCTAACAGGAATTCACTAACGCCCTTTTTTTGCTCGTTTCACTAGTTGGACACTTGCTTTGTGAAGTATCGTCGAGAACACTTTATTTTTCGCGATTTTCGACCTTCTCGAGTTCGCCACGTTCACGTGAGCTTCGCGTTTGGAAAATTGGGATATATGTCGCGAAAAGCGAATCTTACGCAGGATGTAACGCTACAGTTAATTCTACTCGTACCAACAACGTCGATCCCAGATTGCAATGTATAGCCAATTTAAATAACAAAATTTATAGAATACGTGGAAGAGGAATAAAATAGAAAATACAAGTATTTCCAGATACACTCGTTTCAGCTCTATTTCCGAGAAAATCCCGAAAAAGTGGAACGGGAAAAACTGTTTTTTTTTTCTTTTACATATGTATTTACTCCTATTTATTCTCGTCATCGTTTATTTAACGAAGCTCTCGTTCAAAATGCTGGCACTCTATAGCCATCGTTACGTCTAACAGTGATCGTTTTTAGTGAAACTAAACAACACTACATATCACTAGACAAAAGTCCAACTGCGCATGCGCGGTAGAAATATCCGTAAGACTATACGTTAGATATTGTGTAATACAAAGTCATCACCTTTTACCACCGTTTCGTGTGCACCAGAAGAGGCACTGAAACGACAGTGATTTCACTGCTAACCGCTTCTCATATTTAAATCGAAGCTTGTCCTGGATCTTTGACTCTAAAGCACCCTTGTTCACCAACGGCGCTCTATTTAATTCGAGCTTAACCGAGCCAAACGTGCCCGCAGCAAGGCAATGCACGCGCAGGATAAGTTGAAACTACGATTCGCCTTATGCATAATTGAAAACGACCGCCAATCCGACGTGGAATTAAACGCAGTGTAACAGTTGGAAAATCTCGCGACGAACTTCGCAAACAAGAGACTCCCCGAGTTTCCATTAGGAACCGCGTTTCGCCCTCGTGTTTCTCGCCACCTGGAAACTGCCTTTCCCGTTATATCGTCGCAGAAAATCGCCATTATTCTCGCGGAGCTCGCTCTCTCGGGGAACGAGCTGGTAAGAAATTCAGAGACCGTACAATATACATTTCGTACCGGTGCTTTTTGTGCTTCTTACTTCATGCGCGCGCTATTTGACGATCTGCAGAACTCAGACGTTTGAGTAGCTAACCATAGCTCTAGATTTGGGAACGACGTTCTTAAAATTTCAGCGCGAAGCCTTTCTTTTTTTTGTCGAATCATGCTTTATTATTATCGCTTTCGAAGTCTTGTTTATTGTATTATACTTTGTTTTAAGTTTGTTCATTACTTTCCAAGCCCAAGAAAAATCCTCGAAACCTCCTGTAAGCTCGCGTTTCGCGTGCAACACCGAATTGGTATCGACGTTATTCGCAATAATACAAATATCACGCTTGATTCCGTCACATTATCAATGCGATTATGCGTATTGACGCGCGGTCATTTATGCTGGCAATCGATGAAAGCGGTCATCAATGGCTTCCAACAACTGTCGTGCATATCGACGGCTTTGAGGGTAGCGGCGTCATGTACGCGAGTTCGCAACGTTTATTGAATACGCAGCGCCGGAAGTCAATCACCCGAATTCGAGTCGGCGTACGAAAAAAAAAAAAAAAAAATAAAAGTATCGTTTCGAACCTCGTTGTTTTTATGAATGCCATTTCCACGAACGACACTGACGCCCGTTTTTCCTTTTTTAACGCGCTTCTCTAAACAAATCCGCGCCTACGATTGGCCCGCAAACGCGGTTATTTCGTTACGCTTTAATAAAAACTCCGGTGCCCCGATATCGGGAAATGAAATCAGCGCGGTATTATGGCGCATCAGGCGCAAAATATTCATCGCCTGGGATATTTTTCACCTTTAACCCGGCCGACATTGATAGGCCAACCTTTGATACGTCCATAATCGACGCCTAAAAAAATCCTCCACTTTTCTCGCGACCATGTTTCGAATTTGGCCACTTTCCACTTATTCTCGCAATTGCTTATTCTGAGATCGACGAGCAGAGGGAATATGATCGATGGCCTTAAATAATCTACAGCAAAGCGAGATAAACAGTGCAATCGTATTATTGCTTTGCGAAAAAATGACTCCTAGCTCTCGCATTAACCTCCGTGAACTTGATTTGTCGCAGGTGATCCTGGTGAAAAAGTCCTTGGACGTGTATCCCCTGACGTCGGTGACGATAATGTTGCAAATAGCCAGCCACATCCTGGCCTACACGAACAGCTGCGTCAATCCCATCCTCTACGCCTTTTTAAGCGACAACTTCCGGAAGGCATTTCGGAAAATCATTTACTGCAAGCCTCGCCCGGATCCGAACAATCAGTTGGGTCCACTGACGAAGACAACGAGGGCGGCCAGTACCGGTGATATCCTTTAAGTGAGTAAATAACTGATTTCTGATCATCCAGTGCCAAACCATTTTTTGAAACAGCGCCTCAATCTTTCAGCAGCTTTAGAATCGAATATTGCTCAGGAAAGACAGTTGTTTTTATACGTGATTTTAGTGATAGACGTGCCAATAATGACGCCAATAATGAGTAATTGAATATCCGATTTTGTATGATGGATATTCTGGCTTAGTCGTGGTTTTAAATATGCGATAGCGTTGGGATTGTATTTTGTTGGGTTCGAGTATCGAGTATTAAGGAGTAATTTGAGGCCTGATATCAGAATTCTTTTCTTATTCTTAAGCCTTATTTCTTAAGTCATTTAAAATAAAAATAATTATGTATTTGGATCGATCGCTGTTTATATCTAAGTTTTAAACTTGGTACGATAATTACCAAGGCTCTTCCTCGCGATAAACCTGCGTTTTAATCTACAGTAAGGAAAAAAAAAAAGAAACCAGTGGAGAAGATCGATATAATCGCAGAAGGAAGAAACTACTTTTCTTTGAAATTAGCCGTATTCCACAGCGCGTATAACGGGCTGATAATTGCAAGGCGAATTATCCGAGAAGCGATCGAGGCGCAGCTCGATTATTTTCTCCCCCATTAATGCACGCTGCGAAGGGCGATTAAATCGAGAGCTCCCCGCCAGTAGTCGAAGGTACGTCAGGAAGGATTTGAAGGTAAAAGAGGGAGATTTCGTCGGGACACGATAATTCCTTCCAGAAATAACGAGCTCACTGTAGCGGGAGTAAAGAAAAAAACATCACTTTCCACGGCTTATTAGCCCTTGGTGCCAAAGAAATTTTTCCCTTTGTCCGACAGTCCGGCTCCCTCGAGAAACTCTCCTTCCCCTCTTTTGTCTTCTTGGACGGCCCTCTAGTCGCTGCAGGCGCAGATACTCGAGTCGAAAATGCGATGTTCTGCCTTGGAATCTCCGTGTCGCGGTGTTCTCGCTTCTTCAACAAATTCGGTCTCTCGAATAAGTTTGATTTCGTACGGTCTTAGCGAGTAGTATCGGTCTCTCGAAGATGGAGGTTTCTTTATTGAAGAAGGGTTCTCGAGAATTATTCTATTTAACGATTTTGCAAGTTGAATTTGGTCCTTTATCGAAGGAGTGTTATTCGAGATTGAAATTTTGGTCGAGGCATATTTTGGCTAATTCCTCGAATAATCGTTATTTAATTGACGGTTTTGTTGCAAGTATTACGCTCATAGTTTGCTGTAATTATTATATGAATATTTACATAAAGTCGTGAATTATCGCTATGCATGGAGCGTTTATTGTGAAAGTGGTGTAAATCCATTTTCTCTTCTTTCGAGAAAATTAAAGGTCAGCGTGTTCGTTAATCAAAAAATATGGGTCAATATTATCGAGTGTGGCGATGTTCCTTTTGCCAATATAATTTAATTGTCAAAACGTAATTGATCATATGAATGTTTTATCAAAATGTAATTTTATTATATAATTGATCAAAATGTAATTTGATTGTATAAATATGTTTTAGGCGAATGTAACTATTATTAAGGATGATGCATGCAAAGAAATATGTTCTGGGTGTAATAGATTTATGCTTCGGACGAATAGTGCGCCGATGATACCCATCTCTGCTAGTTAATTAATAAATTAATAATAACAATAAATAATAACAGAAGAGGCATGAGGGTACAATGGTGATTGGGGTAAACAGGAAGGATCGACAGTTGCGCGTTCGGTTGAAGTACGGCGGGCATATAAAGGGCTGTCCACTTGCCCAAATGGGAAAACTCCGAGCTCTCGCTTGCTTTCCGGAGAGACGCCTCCCATAGAAATTCCGATACCAGGAAGTGAGATTTCAGAGCACGTTTTCTTTACCGCCAAAGTTTTCGATACTCCGTGGCCTCTGCTCGATTAATCGAGGATTCGTCAGGGAAGATCATTCCATCGCAAGCTTCAGTCGAGATATACAGAAGTTCAATAATACAACAAGTGGTTCTCCACTTTACGTGCTTTAAAAACAAAATATCACAGTTCAATGGATACAAACATAAATTTAATAATCAACATCGAAGATGATATACAAGGCAGGATGGTCGATTCTCAGACTTCAATCTTGCCCCGCGAGGAAATCAATACTTTCTATATATAATTCCATTCGAGGGATGTCAATGCGGAGATGTATCCAATATAAAACCACGAAGGACAATTGGACAATGTGCGCTTTCTGGAATAGACGTTTTAACGCACTCTTCGGCCTATATGCTCGAAGCTGGTTAGGGTTTCGATTCGCCCGATTCAAGCTACATGATAATCTGCGCCAAGCACGAATGCCCTGGAAGTTCTCGCAATACTATCCTTCGGTCCTCGAAGTGAGATTCAATCGTAACCTATATAATATATCACCGACACAAGGAGGCCGTTGTTTCACCTGTATGTCCCGTAATTGCTTTTCCCAAAATCAATGGAGAAACGCTGCGTCGTAAAGATACGCCTTCGAGGCTAGGACGAGAATCTCGAGGAAGCGGGAGCAAATAAATCTGGCGCTTTAGAGCGCAGAAGTTATCTCGTCGTTAACCGAACACTGGCAGGTAACTCGATGCGGGCCCAGAGCCCCGCCAAGGAGCCCAAGGACGATGTTGGTGGGCTCCAACATAGTTTCATTCGGTGGAGAAATAAACCTAAACTGGCCAACTTCCTTCTTTCATCCGCTCCTCGCCCTTCCACTCCCCATTCCGTCATTATGGGGCCACCACTCTTCTCCCCCTTGGATGGCACGTCGCAACTTTGATCGTGAAAGGGCACAAGGGCCATGGGCGGGAAATGAGCAATTTGTCACGAGCCACGATGATCCGTCGTGAAACGGGAAGGCGGCCAATTAAGTTTCGTGGCTCCGCTAACTCGATTAATTATTTAACCCTTTGCACTCCTGGCACAGCGCCAGTTTGGCTGGGCTGGTCGAATGCGAGGACGTTTGTCAGCTGCCGGATTTTCTGGGGGTTTTCGGGGGGAATTCTCTTTGGAATGGTGATTGGTAGGGATCCGTGGCTTGCGCCACTTTTGCTTGCAAACTGATGTCGCTCGTTGTCCGAGGAATCGTGTTGGCGAAGAGAATGGGGATTTGAATGGATCGTTGTGCGTTGGGTTTTCGCAAAAGTGTCTTTCGCTGTTTACTAAAATAATTGATATGTTATTTATATGCAATTTGGGACAGGGGGATAGTCAGGAGTAATTATGTCCTTGTCTGGCAATATTTGTACAGAAACTTAATCTGTCGAATGGTGTAGTCTACTTTTGGTCGTACTATAGTTGTATATATAATTCAATGAAGTACTATAAAAGTAGAAAAAATGGTGTGTAAGTAAAATAAAAGTAAACAATGGTATGAAAGTAAAAAAAATCTGTTATTTATTTATGCAGCGAAAGAAATTTTTGGTGCGGCTTGGTACAACGATGGGATATATTAGAACACTTCTTCACCCGAGTTGGTTACTTCTTTGGATTTTTATGAGAGTACGTGCAGAGACTTAGCAAAAGAGTGGGTAACTGATTTTTCCTTCGACTCTGAAACATCCCATG
Source organism: Ampulex compressa (assembly GCA_038496175.1). Taxonomy (NCBI): domain Eukaryota; kingdom Metazoa; phylum Arthropoda; class Insecta; order Hymenoptera; family Ampulicidae; genus Ampulex; species Ampulex compressa. The sequence continues at coordinate 10,667 of JBCFXI010002452.1, read as the reverse complement.
AGAAATCCACAAGGTTATTGATATAACAATTATGCACTCATCTTTTTTAGAAACTTCTTCAAATTCATAAAAAAAAAATAAAAAAAATAACATATCTTTCGAGTTACTTTCTCTATCCTGTCACGATAAAAGTTATCCACGCACGGTCTATCTCTCTCAAAATCCGTACTTTTATAGAATAAGCAAAGAACAGTGTATTTTTCGAGTTACTTCTCGACTTTGTCACGACGAAGATAATCGAGACGCGGCGAACAAACGAACAATCGATCCCAGCATTCAAAATGTCCCGATGGCTTCCGACTCGGGGCATCCGAGAGCGCCAACTTTTTCTTCCAGCATCGGGGATGCGGGACTCTCGGACATTAGCCTGCTTATACGACAAATGGCAGCCGTATGTCGGCCATTTGCGGCCACTTCTTACCGGCTCCTCGCGTCGTTAGAGATCCATCTCCTAACGAAGGCCTTTGTCGTTTCCTTTCGCCTCCACCTCGTGCCAGATACGCCCCGTGTCTCCTGTTGCTCCTTCCATTTGCATTTTATTGCCCTGTTTTTCCAACCGACGGCCTTTCCAGCTGGAAATATCCACGGAATTTAGGGCCACGATGACGTTTCCGAGCGAGCAGCGCGATAAGAAGGCGGATTCTATTTGGCTGATAAGACGAAATCGCGCGCTGATCGCTGCTCCCTTTTTTTTTTTTCTTCTGCATCGTTTATTAGGGAAGATAGGAGGAAATAGCGTTTCCTACTTAAGCTCCTTCGATATGGAAGAACGGTTCATATTGAATTTTTTAGGATACGATTTTAAGTGAAAGAACTGCGATACTCTGGAATCTTGCTGCTTGGATCTCTCTCTAGCTTGTTCGAATTAATGTCCCATAACAAGGTTTGTTTTACTATTCACTGACTTTTGTCACTTGCTGCTAAGATTATTTGGTATACAGTTTATATTGTTCTTATATCTTTATTTTATTTATTCTATTTCAAGCTGACTCTCGCCCTAGAATTATAGTACGTACTCGCTATCTCGAGAAGACAACCTCGCTTTGTATTCCAAACGAAACGAATCCATTGCTTTTTACACGCGTATCCCATTTTTAAAGATTCTTCTTATCAGACTCGTACCTATGTTAATAAACACTTGAATCAGAACTGAATATACCAGTAAAACAAATCCAAAAAGTGTATAGGTAATAGTGTATAGAAAATATATAGGTAAAAAAAGCACATACACACAGATATATAGATATAGATAAAAGTGTATAGAAAATGTATAAGTATCGGGCATGATTTGCATAGATAGCTTCCACGTGGAAACCATCATGGCTCCTTGTATCTGGCTTATTAATCGCCAATGGCGCGTGTTTGTTTTTCCAAGCCCTAGGTTGTTAGCAAAGGGAAAAGAATCGCGCGGGTAACCGGCATGAGACATTTGCGGTACTAAACCAACACGATAGCCCAATCGCGGTAAAGCATACAGCGGAGGTTTGCTTAGGAGGCAAGGTGAGTTATGGGGCCCTAAGTATAATATAACTTCTCGACTCGAGGTGCAATAACGCAGGCTCATTGCAACGTTAAACCGCACCTAGTGGAAAGCGGTATCAAGCCGACATTAAAATCCAGCCTTTCCTATCCACGTATACGTATCTATATTAGGTGTGCAAGGCTTGTAAGTTTACTCGAGATAGGAATAATCGATCCGCGGCGCAGAAAAGGAGGAAAAAGCCTTAAGCAGGGCCGTGGAGTAGGGCGGCGATATTGGTATATAAGATAGCGCGTGTAGCCATAAGTTTAGCTTTTAGTCTTAGAGAAAGTATCGAGAAGCTTCGTAGAGCAAGTATTAAGTTTTGCGTGTAGAGTGCACGATAAAGAATTTGGCGGAGAAGTAAGAAGAAGACCATATCAGTATTAAACTTCGACTCTTGTCCGTCGATGATAGTTTCAATAGTCGCTGTATATATTTCGAACAAGTGTACACCGTAATATATTTCCACGAAAGATAGCATATGATAGTAAGTAAGTTTGGCTTTTAGTCGAGTTTTGAGGGAAGTTTCGTGGAGGAAGTATGAAGTTTCGCTTGTAGAGTGCTCGATATCGTGGCCATGTATCAAGAGGTACGACGACCAATTTTATATCGAAGCTCGACTCTCATTTATCGCCAATAGACTCAATAATTCGTTATATATATATTTCGAACTTCTAATAAACCATATTTTTACCAACACCATTTTACTACACTTATACTGTGCACAGTATAATTATGGAATTTGCGTTGAAAATCAATCAGATAGTTGGTTGAACGTCCGGAGAAATAATGACGGCTCGTCATTGAGAGTTTGATCAATGTAATCGAAGCAACAGACGTGTCGAGGGTAGGGGTATTCAATCCTTGATACGTTTTTCGTTACTCTTTGAAACGAGTGGTGCTTTTAATTTGACGCTCCTCCGGGAATTACGTGCGTCATTCAGAGTTTTCAGGTTGGGCTCGTCGCAGTCCCGACGAATACTTCGCGATTGCTCGTCGTGTTTTAATGAACCATCGCAATTAGGAGTCAGGGTGGATGTGCAGTTGCAGCACGCAGTTCCCACGGCGTCGATGTTAATGCAACCGCCGCGAATTGCTCGATGGTAAAACTTTCTTCATCAGTACGCACGCTAAGTTCCGCGGATGGGAAGTTTGTGGGGTTAATTAGGGAATCGAAAGTTAAATGGAAGAATGCAGATTCGCGGATGGGGAATCGCGGAGTGGAAGAAAAACTGGGAAACAGGTGGAGTTTTTAAATGAACCGTCGCCTGCTGTCACTCCTCAAATTTAGCTTCTCTAATTACGCGAAAGTTCATCTCTTCTTCATGCTTCCTATATCCAGGATCATTTCTGGATATTGCAGTTGTTTGTGGTTTATGCTAAAATGAGGTATATTGCTGAAACCAGCAATTTGGCGATAGTTCGTATTCGAGCATATAGACAAGCTCCCTTTCAAGAAATCTATTTAATTATTTTGCTGTCTAGTGAGAGACTTTTTTTTAAATTTATTATCGCCATTGACTGAAAAGGGTTATTTATTCTAGCAGAATTTCGAACCACCAGAACCACAGTATACATATCGCATGGAAAAGGGAAGTTCGAGCTTTTATCCACTACACAAACTCTTATGGCAGAGGCTTCTTAGGTGGCAAAGTAATCAAGTGGATTACTTGAAAGGGCACTTGGCGGTATGCTTGAATACAGACCATCGCCAAATAGCATGTATCGCCAATTTTCCTCGCTTTACCCTATTCCTTTAAGCTTCTTCGCAAACTCTCGCGATTATCCTTACATCAGCATCAAACGTATCAAATCCTCACAACCCTAATATGGAGAAACGAATAAATATTCGCTTCTACTTATCGGTCAGAAGCGACATGGGACTTCTAACAATCCTCTAATGTCTCTGGGATACTTACGAAGTTCGCGGATAAACAGCGATGCGTGAGTCTTCGCGATCGAGGAACAAAAACTCCACGCGTGCTTCATTCACAGTCCGTCGCAGGAGCACGCGACCTTTTGTTCCTGTCATGGAGCGAAGCGTTATATCTTTACGATCTCCCAGAAAACATACGAGCGTTGCACTCGCACCAAAGCAAGTGCACGCGAATCCTCGCCACGCTTTGCGCCGCTATTATCGTTGAATTACGTCCTCGTCGTGTGCAAACGTGGATATGCAAAGCATCGCGTGCGCCGACTTTTCGCTCTTCGGCCGCAAATTCCTGCGCCACACAAGCGATTTCGCGAAATCCACGTGCCGCTCGCATCGATTTTCGAGGATTATACCAACGAGACGTACTCGCTGAGTTTTTGCACAGTGGCGGATTTACAGGTTCGAGGGCCCGATGCGTTTTTTTTTTTTGACACTCCTCGCGATGTAGTTTTTTTTTTGTATTTTTGTATTGTATTTTTCGAGGGCCCTTTGTCTTTTTTTTTCTCCTGATAAATCTTCCAAGGGAGGGTATTGGTTAAATTAGTTACAGTAGACACTGTTTTCTTGCGAGTGGTTTAAGTGATCCTGTGATAGATTCTGAGAATCATATAAGAGGATGATTGGACCTCTTCACCATAAAGAATATAATGAAATCAGGTAGAGAATCTTAAGTTATATTTCATCCCTTAATGTACAGAGTCTTTTTCAAATATGTCTATACATGCACATGCTAAAATTAGACTAACAACACATGGAACGAATAAATAAATATAACTCTTTGAATATGTTCATAAACCGCAAACACCTTAATGCGATACGAATAGGTGTTAACTAAAGAAAAGTGTCTGGATCAGGGTCAATAATTGAATTCTGAAACGACATCATACACTTCCTTTGTTAATTCCCATTTTAAATATATTTAGTATATTCCAGATGGTTTTACAGTATCGATTATGAGTAATCATCGCGCAAGTGGTCTCAAATCTCGTGAAAAACTATCGTAGAATTGAATACTATTAACAGAGGATCAAACGATCCAAGCGATATCGTTTATTTCGTGTCGATTTTGGGTCACGATAGCGATATTTTTTCTAAACCGTCTTCCTGTTCCTTCTCGCCATGTCGAAGCGCCTTGGCGGACGCGCTGGAATGTCGAAAATATCCCCGCTGATCCGCTACTCAATCTTCTCCAGGATATTAACGGAAGATGGAAACGCCTGGCCCTGGTACAAAGGATTTCATCGGAAGTAGGTAGATCGAGTATCGACGCGTGGCTCTAAGCGTAGAAGCGATGCGTGAACCAATGCTTAATCCTTTGTGCTACGATCTTCTTTTCTTCCAAAAGGGTCTACTGGTCTTTTGCTCTCTTCCTGCGATCTCATTGTCAACGTTCGTAAGGGATCGTAGGTTTAGATGGGGTCTTTGATTATTTTTCGTAGTTTATAGAAGCGAATATGAAAGAGTTCGCTTCTGGTCGTCGAGTGTAAGGATCATGTTGCTCGAGAAATACTTAAAGAAAAAACTTAGAGCATCATTTTTATGACGTAAGTTTTATGATTCATTTTATCATACATATAATATAAGGATAAAACGCGTTCTTTATTCAGAAAGACAATATTAAAATGTGTATCTTTCTATTCGTGAATACTTCCAAATAAGTGCGATTAAGATTCTATATAAATGTATATTCAGCAATATGGACAAAAAATAATGATTGATTTTCCAGGACTTTTAAGCTAAGCTAGATTTCTTTCTTAAGCCTCATTGATTAATATCTCTGAGCGAATATCAATGATTTTATATCACAAAATTCAGGAGTTTTCTCTCGATTTTTCGATGTCTATCCTTCGATTTCCTTCTTGAACAGCGAGAACAGTAAGTTTCTCCGTTCGTCGACGCGTCGGTGAACGATTTTCCGCGAAACTGTTGTACATCCTGGATATTATCTCGGGCATAAAATACGAGCAGATAGCTGAGAGCAGGAAGCTAATATCACGAGGTGCGTTTGCCCTTCTCACGAGTAACAAAACTTGGCGCTAGCTAACGAAACTGCTGGATGCACGCGGAGGAACTGCTGCTAGCACTTGCGCCTGGGTTATCAGAAAATGAGGCGCAGCGAGAATTCCCGATGGTGTTGATCGTCGATAACTTCCGACGACTCGCCCCAAAATTCTCTCCGCACACTTCACTTCGTAACCACAGACTTCCTCCCGGATCCACGGAGTTCAATAATTCCGAACGGATGATCGCTCCTCAAATATTTATTTTCAAGTAAACTTCGGTACGCCATTCAAAAAACGATGAAGGAACTGTAATCGCATCATATGGTCTCGAAACAATTACAGAGGGTATCCCAAAATTCGCAAAATATTTAATTCCCGTAAAAAAAAGCCCAGGTTTGTAACTAAAAAATTATAAATCCTCGATCGAATCACAAAGTATATCGACTAAATACCCACGCACTCTTTTCTTCAAAATCTTCTCGCGCGAATAAAGATCTCGCCTGGAATGAAGAGCCTCTGAAGAAATAGAAATATTCATGCGTCAATTCTCGAACTTCCGCGCCCTTCTAACATCCAACGTCCACCATTATTAACCACCGCCAACGAGGAATCCCGCCACGAGCAGCGGTGTCGAGTTTCCCAGAAAAACATGCCCCCGATCTCCTCGAGGAGTCGATTAAATTCGTTGACTTTAAGGCGCGTCACGTGGCGCCTGGTTTTCCAGAAAAAGGCGCGGCGTGAAAAGCGATACCTCTCGCCATGGCGAGGATAAAGTATCGTCCGGTTGCGACCTCGGGACTTTGAGGAGGCGAGGCGAAAAGGGCCCGGGGGGAAAGCAGGGAGGTGGCGAGGCGGAGTGAGGAGAGGAGGACGAGGATGGACGAGGGAGGAAGGCTTCAAGGGAGGACGAGGCTTGGCGGAGCTTTCGAGAAGCAGCTTTGTCGTGCTAATTACTCTCGAAACTCTGTACCGCTGTACTGCAAGACCGTTAAGCCCCAGCAGCTTGCCGCTGGATTCGCGTTCCTTCGTTCTTCTCGCGGCCAAGCCGTCCGGCGTCCCTCCTATTGACAGTCGCGAGCATTCAGAACCAGCGACACAAAGGCCAGCGATATTGCTGTCTCCGATCGTTTCCTTTCTGCCTTCCTACTATCGACGAGTGGCTGTAAAAATGAAGGATAAGGCGGCTGTCTCGAAATACGTATCGCGGGAGATAGGATCAGGGGCGAAAGTGGAAATTGTACCGAGCTCGTGTAATGTTTGTATTGGGTGGGGAAGAAAGTGATGTAGGTATTGCGATGCGAGATGAAACTCGTATTTTGATATATTTGGATATTTTGATATACTCGTATTTTTTTTGATACTTTGATATACTCGTATTTTGATATATTTTGATATTTTGATATGGAGCGTTTGTTTTGAAAGTGGTGTAAGTCCATTTTCTCTTGTTTGGAGAAAATTAAAGGTTTTATTTGTCGATCGAGAAGTATCGGTTAATATTACCGAGTGTGGCGATGTTTCTACTTGTATATTGTGTAAATGTAAAAAGGAGGAGCTACTGATCTTACAATCTGTCTATCGAAATTGGATTTACACCACTTTCATAATCGATGGCCACGCAATTTCCTTTATCGGGCAATATTAAATCGAACAAAGCGTTGGTATTTTTTAAGGTATTAAATACTGACTAGTTATAAACGAAAAGTTTACGCTAAATTAAGCATAAATCACGTGATGTCTCATTTTTTTAAAAAATGGACTTACACCACTTTTAAAATAAACGGTTCATATAAAGAATGAAGCTTAAGGAACGATTTATTTTTTGTATTACTCGACGAACTTCTGTTATCTTTTTGATAAATCTGTAATTCCACGATCATAAAGCTTCTGGTGTTTAGGAAGAAAATAGTGAAGTAAGTGCGAGTTGAAAACCGGAAATACTTTCTGCCAATCTGAGGTTTGAACATCTTAAGTACATCCGGATTGCTGATTCGCGAATCGAGTAGAAAAGTTCCTCGCTCGAGCCAAGTAGAAAATTGATCGACGCAGCGATCTTCAATCGTAAACCATTCCACCTTTTTCGTCCTTTCCCCTTTTTTCTTTCATTGAAACCATACGAGACACTGCTGAATACGCATATTGTCGCTCGGAGCTCGCCTTTGGCATATGGAACCAATTTTATCGGAATATTCATGCGATTCTTCTCGAGGGCGCGTCGATATTGTACGCGTTACCATTGTCCAAAGGGTTGCGACAGAAGGGCGTGCGATGGAGGGGAACGTTATTATTGCCTTATGAAAGTTTTCTTTTTGATCGATGGCGTGTGCTCAGGGAAATACGGAAGAGAGCCTGTCACGGACCTTGACACAGGGCTGAAAAGCGAGTCGAATATCTTCTCGACCCCATGAATCCTGCGTTTTGATTCAGCCGAAGAGGCGTAATAGGCTCTTCGAAATAGGGATGAAGCTAGGGTAGGAAAGTGAGTTGATAGCAGAAAGGAGATTCTCAAAGAGTACTATATCTTCCATAAAGAAGGTATTATATCTCATAAAAATGACAAAAAGAAGTTCATCTGAAAGAGGTCTCATTAATCCTAGAATCTCTGAAAATTTAGACTTCGCGATTTATCGTGTATTTCACAGCTTCAAATTCACAAAGTAAGTTTTCAAGCCCTATATCTTTTTCTTGTTGAAATAAAGATTTTTTTAAAGTATATGTAGACATGCAAAAAAAAACCCTATTTTTCCTCCACGCGTTTGTCAAAAAAAAAGAATAAGAAAACATTTAACTGTGAATGTGTAGATTAATTTAATCATATTGATATTACGGTTTTCTAATCTTATCCATTAGTTCTTAGGTCACGCACATGTGGTGGAAAGGTCGTTATTGAATTTAATAGCACGAGATTTATTTAAATTAAGAGAAGTAATTTATACGCGACCATTTTCCTGCCGCTGGGATTAGAAACGATTCCATGATGACGATCGTTCGAAGTTTGGGGGAGTAAAGGGAGTCGATAAAGCGACATTCTGGTCCCCGGTTAAGGCAGAGTAAATCCAGAGTATATGGAGCGTGAGTAATAATTTACTGTACAACTTTTAATGCTCTCGGGGCGATTCGTCGGCCGTCAATCGTCACGGTGCAGAATGGCTGTTACGTGAACAGTGATATATGGATAAGTTTATCGAAATACGCAGGGTTTCCTCGAATGGAAATTGTATGTAGCGCCTTGATCGTACTGCGTCGCAGAAAGCAATCGCAGTATTTCATGGCAACCTACAAGCACAACGCGTGAATGGCTTTTATACGTAGCCTGAATCTGGTCGTAGCGTGAATAATCGAGGAACGAAGTTTATCCCTATAACTTTGGCCCAACTTTTTGACTGGATTTATCGTCGCTAATTCGCGGGCTTTATCGCGGCGCGAGCTAAATCTAAATGAGTTCATATTCGTTAAGGAACCTCGCGGTGGATACTGTGAATACATCGAGCAACGATCGGATTATATATAATAAAAAAGCAAATGTAAAATTTTTAATTATACCTTCGTCACCAGTTTCTAAACATCTTTAACCTACCATCTATTATCTCAAGGATTATTCCAGACCATCAGTATTAAGGCACGCGTGTATTACGTAGAAAATCATCTAGAAATCAATGTTAAAAAAGGAATCTCATTCCCCCTCTAATAGAAAAAAAATCACAGTATTTTACTACAAACACGTATTACTTCTTTAATCGAATAATTCCAAGGTGGATATTTATGAGCATCGTATAATATTTTCGAAGCATCCTATCACCGATAAACCTACGACCATTTCACTCGTCCACAACGCGATATTTATGAATAAGCGACGCTAGTTTTTTTCCATTCTTTTTTTTTTTCAAACATCCAGACATTTCACACCGATCTCCGAAGCACCGCACGACCATAGTCCGGAAGTCCATTATACTCATCCCCAGTGCCAGATGTTTATTAGTATATGACAGTAGTTCTGTTTTTTTTTTTCCACACTTTTTTCATTCACACATCGAGACTTTTCACACTGATTTTTGCAGCACGATATAGTGCCCACGTCCATTTGGCTCGTAGACGACGCGTGCGGTATCCATGACACGCTACTTTGCGCGAATGTCGGATATTCCGGCATTTAGATTACGCCTATAAAAGCGGCCGCCCTGGAGGCTTTATGAGCGTCGAGGCCTGCTCGAAATTGCACGGCCAAACGGACGGCGGGCCTTAATCCATCCGCGGTTCGTTCACGCGGAACCGTATCGCGGATCAATACCGAAGAGCTGCCATTAATGGTCGCGTATGAGTCGCTGAAAGCTGAGCTGCATCTTCCCGACGACAGGCGAGGCCTGCCATGGAATCCTCGATTCTCACCTCCTCTCTCCATTCGTTCCTGCTCTCGATGTTACTCGAACCGTGAGGCGAAAATCAGCGGCGTATTTCGTAGCTCCTGGAATTAAATCCTGTCGGATGGGAAAAGTGTCGAGTTGAATTCGTGGAAGGGCGTTTGGCTGGAAATCATTTAGCTGCTGGCAAGAGAAGTTGCTTAAGCCTCTTGTAAGATGGAATTATTCTTACTGCTGTTGTTTCCCTCTCTCGATTGTTTTATGGATATTGAGTGGAGTATAAAAGATATTTGCTTCTGATCCTACTCGCGATGATTTTGTTCCTTACAATCTACTTTTGCTGCAGCTGTTCGATTCGTGCGATTTATTTTCTCGAAGATCATTTTTCTCGTGGTACGAACACTTTGTTGAGAACGTTACGGTGGATCTTTTATCTTTGGACGATAGCTTTTCATCGAATGAGAATGGCGAATTTCATCGAAGTGGTCCGTGGAAAGGTGGAAAGAGTCTGAAGGTTCGTATGAATGGACACGATTGATATTTGATGTCCTGGAGAAATGGCCTCCTCTGTCTTCGGTGTTATCTCTTTGATGGGACAAGCCGAAGGAAGCGCGTATTATTTTAAATCGTACCGTAGGGATTTTACTGCATTCTACGATATCAAGTGTAACATCGAAGAATCTCTCGAAAGACAAATATTCCATCGTTTGCTCACAACAATTTTCTTTTTTGCTTTGTATTAGGTTGTTCGGAAAGTCATTTCGTTTTGTTTTTCGTTTTTCACCAACCAAAAACTACTGTGTAGAATTAATAGAACTTTTTCACACACAAGCCTTGCAATATCAGCTCTCAAG
>JBCFXI010002451.1:0-22581 GCA_038496175.1 Ampulex compressa | reverse complement strand
CCTCCCCCCCTCCCGACCAAACGACCGACCGATCGACCGACCGACCGACCGACCGACCGACCGATCGACCAACCGAGCGAGCGAGCGAGCGAGCGAGCGGTCGCTCCGCAGGCCGACGGAGCGGCCATCGGCCATCCTGTCATAGACAGGATGCGAGGGTCCGCGGGTTCGACCCGCATCGCGTTTCGTTGCCGCGCCCCTCTTCGCCGCCGTCACCGACACTGCCGCCGCATCGTCGTTATGTATGACCGCGTACGAGCCGCCCCCCACCCGGCCGCCCCCGCTTCCTCTCTTCGATCACGCCGCTCACCGTCTTCGCGGACGGACGACCGATCGATCGCGAGATCGGGAGTAGTCCGGCCGCCAAAAAATATTTATAATTCTCGCACGTAGAGAGGCGCGTTGGCGCAACGCGTACTCGGAGCATCGCCTTACGAAACGCCGTTGGCTCGTCGTCCGACCAAACGCGGCGCGGCTCCTCGCGGTTCTCCTCGCTCCAACCGCGTCCCACCGTGTCGACCGTTTAACGAGCCAGAACTCCGAGCGCGTACCGGCGGACCGTCTTTCGAGTATCCTTCGATCCAAACTCCCTCCCTACTTCGACGCCCCTAAATTCCTGGCAAAGCCAAGTCCAGGATTATCGGGGTAAGTCGTATATTTCGCCGCGCTCCTCTTCGAGCCTGCCTGCCGATCCTACCCGCCTATTTGTCGCGGCCTCTCCCTCCGCGTGCTCGAGCGCCGAGCAGATGCGCTCGCTCCTGCCTTTGTGTAGGTAGAGGCTCGACCGCGAGAGCAGCGCGCGCGGTCCGAGGCCTTCCGGGGAAGTTAAATAGAGGCTGCTCGAGCAAAGGTCCCGAAGGAAATCTGGCCGCTCGCGCGTTCGCGATCGGAGCTAACGTTTCTACGTTTTAAGGAGCCTCCTTACGGACGCGCGAGGTACCCGCGGCGAAAAGAGGGGCCGTTGAACGTTATCCGTAACAGCGTCGACGAGTGGAGAAGCGCCGTGGCACGGCCTCGGATATTTTGCCGCGCGCTTTCTTCATCGGGCCGAAGCGCCGATTTGCCGGCCCGCTACCGACCCCTTTCGATACCTCGCCCATTCGCAGGCGCGACGACTTTTTGTTCCCAAACCCAAGGGTCCACGCGGACGCGACGCGGCTCCGCTTCCGGTCGCGCGTACGGACGAGCGATCGTTCGACCGGGTAGCCGCGTTCGAATGCTCGACCGTTCGCGTCGATGCTCGCACATCCGCAAGGCGCTCCGTGCCCGCCGGAACATTCCGCGATGTTTTTCCGCGTACTCGTCGGCCATTTCCGTCGATTATGTTCCGTTAGAGGCGCTTTGCCGCGCCTTTGACGCCAAAACCAGGCGCGGATATTTCCTACGAGTCAGGGACGATAAGATAATAAGGTTGACGCCGAACGGTTTTGCGCTCCTGGTCCCAGCCTCGAGCGGCATCGATAATACGACCGCGCTAATGAGGATATCCATCGGGCCGCGGCGATACGGCAATACGACGACACGGCTCGGGGCTTGGCGAGGAGCGCGGAAACGCTCGCGTTTCGTGCCGCGTCGCGCCGCCTTCCGTCCCGGCCGAGCCAACGCGAGGATGGTTTTAAGCCGAAGCCAAAGCCAAAGCCGAAGCCGAAGCCGAAGCCGAAGCCGACGCCGAAGCCGAGGCCGGACCGTCGTGCTCGTAAATTCTCCAAAGGAACGGTCCGTAGCGGCGGCTCTCCGTTACCTTACCGCTCTTCCCGCGGTAATATTACTCGGCTTATATTGCCGGGCCTTGGACGAGGGTGAAGCAGCGACGGCCTGCGGGGCGAGGGGGAGGGGGGTGGGGGGTATCGGTGTATACGTAAGCAAGGCGCATCGTACCCCCGGCCCCCTCCCCCCGCCTCTCTATCGCCCACCACCGCCCTCCACTCCATTCGCCGTTCCGACGTCGCTTCCACCGCTTCGCGCGGATACGTGCGAGGTGAGGCGAGCCCCGAGGGATTGGGCAGGCCCAGGTACCCACTACGTGTAACCGCGCCTGCCTATGCCGCGCGTATAAACAAGCCTAAGTATGCTCCCCTCGTACCTATACCCTAATACCATCGGGCGACCGGACTCGCCTTTATCGTTAATCGCGGAAACCTCCGGAAAGTTTGAAGCCCGCGCGTCCTTTCGTCCTATCGAGCGGGAGAACGTTCGTCGTTCTTCGCAGGAACGAGCATCGAAGCGAGCAACGAAGTTCCGTGCATTTTTCTCGGAGCGGAACGACTTTCGTTGGAACTCGTAATTTGGCGTAGGATCGATCCGAGCGCCTTATCGCGCCAACTCGAATCTCGAGGCGTTCTCTCGTAGGCGTATTTTCTTTCGAGAGCGAGCGCGGCGATAAGGCGGACCGCGCGACGGTGGCGGCCGTATCGGCCCGTACACGAGGAACTCCGCGTTATATCCCCTTTGTGCGAGCAGGCTCGCGCGGCACGCTCGCACGCACGCACGCACGCACGCACGCACGCACGCACGCACGCACACACGCACGCACCCGTGCACGCAAGCGGTGTGCGCGAGGAAGCGAAAAGGAGGGAGCGCGAGGGTCGAGGATCCGAGGGAGCAAAGGGGAGAAACGGGAGAGATAGGACGGTCGGCACATCGCGAGGAGAGCAGCTGGCCGGCAGTGCGTGCGACAGTTCCACCTCTCGTACGCTCCTCGCGGGACCCGCATGCCACGAGGATCGACGATCGTGTGGCCCGAGGGCCCGCAAAACCTACCGCGCGTCGCTCTCACGCAGGCGCGCCAACGATCGCTCGCCAATTGTCGGTCGTTTCATACGGGCCGCGCACACAAAGCTGCCGAGAGCGTTACGTGCGCAGGCTGTTTTCCTTTGCCCCGCTCCGGATATGTCGGCCGCGGGGCTCGTAGCCCAAACGACGTTCAACGGTTCGGATCGCGCTCGTCCTGTCGTACGGCGCGCGAGAACAACCTTCCCACCGCGCTTCCTCGCGCTCGCTCGCTCGCTCGCTCGCTCGCCCGACCGGATGCCCGCTTCTGCCGATGACACCAATTTCACCGTTACGCGCTCTTGGCCCTTTCGGCATTGTCGACGGCGACGACGCGACCCAACGACGTCCGAGCATTCGCCCTGGCCTCCCACCTCCCACCTCCCACCTCCCACCTCCCACCTCCCATCTCCGAGCTCCCACCTCCCACCGCCCACCGACCGCGAACCGAGCCCCTACCGTGTATCAACGCTTTGTCCATTTTTCGCGTCCGTGGCCATTTAGGGGCCAACGAGAGGCCGTTGCGAGCCGAGGTTCGCGCCCCTGCCGAGCTCCCCGCCGCTTCGGTCCCCTCGCGATAATTTTCCCCGCTATTTGGACGCGCACCTTCGAATTTGGGCGTCAAAGTCGAAATTACGTTCCGAAAGCAGAGGCAAGTAGCGAGATGCGCGGAGCTCGGATCGGCGGCTGATGGACCTTGGCAGGCGCGATATATCGAGGCGCCATCTCTCAACGCGCCACAACGGCGAATGTCTGCCACGCGGAGCCCACCGCTGGGCGCCTCTCGACGACTGGAAGACTGGAAACGTGCACGAGCCGCGGCTAACCGTCCTCGGCCGACGTGCACCGACTAATCGCCGCAAAAAAAATCCATGCGTTACGAGCTATCGCTTTGAGTTGGGGATTCGCGATCGTCCCGAATCCGTTCCACGGCTAAAGGATGCGTAATCCCGTTCCTTCGCGTTCGATTATCCCCTTATTTCTCGTGCAAACGAGTATTTCCATTCGATTCGACGCCAGAGACCAAACGTGGGATTCCCTTTCGCCGGACGCGAAGACACTTTGAAAAGATCGCACGTTTCGCGCAAGCCCGACGTCCCGATAGGTCGGCGAATCGCGCCTCCTCGACCATGCTCGCGGAGGATCCTCAGGGTGGCTTCGTTATCGTCGCGAATCGTCACGCGGTACGTCGAGAACGAAAGATTCAAAGTACAGATCTCCCTATATTCCCCCCTAATAGCCCACGATTGACCATCATTAAGCCATTTCGCCGGTGGCCGGTCTGCCGATCGGGGAGGTTCTGGCATCGGGGAGTCGCACCACTCGGCGGAAAACTTAATCGAGGATCGTCGTGCAAAATCGGTAAACGCCCAATGTACTCTTATGCATTAATCGGAACGCGTCGAGGAAAGCGGACTCTCGTAACCGATCGCCTTCCAACGCGTTTCGCTCGCGAAACTTTTCCCGCTCGCTGGAATCGCACGTTCGACAGGACCGTTTTCAGGCCTCGTGGAAGGAGGGGCTTACCGATACTTCCATCGGCCCGTTTAAATAATGCATCGTGGTCGACTCGGGAAATTAATCGGCGCTGACGTTACACGCTGGGTGTATAAATCGAGACAATTAGCGACACTCCCTGACGCTCCCCCTTCCCTCGGTCACCGACGCTCGCCGCGAAGTTCGTGGCTCGCGCTATTCGCATCCACGACGCCCGAGCATTTCCGCTCTTCCAGTCCTTCCTTCGGAGCAAAGGAGGTCCGCTCGAGAGGAATTTCGACGCATTCGGGCAGCAGCGGCCAGAGGGCGCGCGGCCGACAGGGACGAGGAGGGACGTAGACGAATAGAGAGCAAAATCTGGAAGGAGAGGCGGTAAAGCTATCCTCTTTGGGAAGACCCTTAACTCTGCGGGTGACGGCCGAACTCACGGACGGTCGGTTGGGCGGTTGGGCGGTTGGGCGGTTGGGCGGTTGGGCGGTTGGGCGGTTGGCGGTCGGAGGGGGGCCGCGACCGAGGGAAAGGGAGGGCCGGACGAGCGAGCGAGCGAGCGAGCGAGCGGACGAGCGTCGAACAAAAGGGATCGGCAGGAACCCGAGGGACCGAGGAAGGGAACGGCGCGAGAGACGCGCGAGGGAAGGGGGAGCGCGGCGTTGGCTAGAGGGCAGGATGGCGCGGCCGGCTGTGGCGAGGGACGGGGGGCGGGGGGCAGCGGCAGCAGGAAGCTCGCGATGCGTGACTCACCAAACCGACCGAATGGTATAGAACCCGCGATTCGCGTTCGCGCGTTGCTCGTCCCCCCGTTCCCATCGCCTCCCCCCGCACACCCCGCCTCCCGTCGCGGCCCGTCCTCGCACACTCTCTCTCTCTCCCTCTCTCTCCCCGTCTCCCTCGCCCCTCTTCTCGCCCCGTCTCTCTCGCGCCCGCGCCCGACCTTCTCTCCGGTCTCCCGTGCGCGCGCTCTCTCCGCGTCTGCCCCGCTCACTTCGCGCCCCTCGAGTCTTCCTGCGGAGTCCCCCTTCGGTCGGTCAGCCCCCCCCCCCCCCTCCGCCCCTCCTTGCCGCCGATACTTCGTCGGCGAAGGAGTCCCCTCGGCCTTCCCCCCCTCCGCCCCCCGGCCCCTCGCGTTCGGCGCGACTCGCACCATCGGCGCGGCACTGGCGCGGTTCCTGGCCAGCCCCTAGTCCCCGCGTCGCGCGGAGCCTTTGTGCTCTGCCATTACCTCGCGCTATTTTACACGCTCTCGCCTCTCGCTCATCCGCGCGTCGCGACCGCCGCTGCGAGGAAACTCGCGCGGGAGCGCCCTGGCGCTCCCCTCGTCGAGCCAACTTTCCGCGAGCCGTGCTCGCCAAGGCGCGTATATAAGCGTTCGTGCCCAAGTTTCGATATTTTTTCACCGAATATAGGCGAGTACGGGAGAGCGCAACGAATCGACGCACCGAGCGTCTAGGATGAAGTCGGGGGGGGATAACGAACGATGCGAAATCGACGTCGAGCGGTAGCTTCCTAGGCATACCTCGAAGTTTACAGGAGATCGGTCGAATGGCGCCTCTCGCGGAGCGTCGAGGCGATCGCGCGAGCTCGCCGAAGCGAAATTAGCGAGTCGCGAAGCGAAGGAGCGCGGCCGGTATCCTCGAGTCGCGATCGCGTTGCTCCTTTCGAATAAGTGCACGATACGTGAATCGTGAGGCTCGCCGAGGTGCGGGCGTATTTGCGCTGGTTGGCAATAGCACGAGCGATAGGAGGATGGACGAGGAATCGGTTGGAGGTTAATGCGCCGGCGAGTCTAATGGCCAAGGGCTCCTCGCTCGACTTCGGCTTCGGCTCGACACGGCTAACCTCGCCCGGAATTTAACTCGCGAGTCTCCGCTTCGAAGCGAGCAACGCCTTTGTCGTTTGGAGCGGCCGAGGCGCGTCCGTCGATACTTCCCCCGTCGTCTTGTACATCGAATTCGAAAAAGTTTGATCTTCCTAACGCGAAGAAGCATTTTCCGGCAGGCGGAAAGGGCATTACCCGAGTCGCGATTCCGATCAGGATCGGCCTCGACGGATGCTTCGTTAAGAAGCGGCGAATGAACTCGGGCCCAACGTATTAATTGACGTTAATCGAGTCGGAGATGAGTTAACGGGCCGCGAGTATTTTTATCCGCGCGTTTCTTCCTAAGGAACTACCGGCGAGCCAAGGCGATCTCGAATTCGATCGGAAGCAGCGGTTGGACCGATCGATACCTTACCTCGCGCACCGCGGCCCATTAAAACTGCAAGACCGAATGCTAAGTACGAAGCAACGTCGACACACCCAAAATTTGCCGAACAATAAGCCGCTTAGCTTCGAGTGGCCAAACAGCCGGCCGGCTAATTCCGAGCAACGAAGCATTAACCGTGCAATATTAACACGGAATTAAAGTTACCGGTATCTGCTTACGTCCGAGCTCCGTAGAAAGATAACGATACGAAACGCCGGTAATGGTTTGTGTCGATTCGAAAATTCTACGGAAACGATCCGTATTTCGCGGTAAAGCGACGCTAGGTTTGAGCAAACAAAACTCAACGTAGCTGTCGGCAAACCGGCTGCCGTTTATTTATTTGGCTTTGGCGTACCGAATTTACGCCGGCGATCGAAATTACATTATACACGATCGATAGAATGCGCTCAAAGGCCAGTGGCTCGTAAGGTGCTTTCCGCGTCAGCGGAGGATAACGGAAATGGCGTAAAAGGTGGGAGGAGTGTCAGAGTCGAGTCGAGTCGAGTCGAGTCGAGTCGAGTCGAGTCGAGTCGAGTCGACTAGAGTCGGTCGGGCGGCGGCCCTCTGCCTCGTGGGTCCTCGGGGTCCTTCCTTCGACGCTGTCCTTGAAAGCGATAAGGAGCCCTCGGTGCGGCACGGGGGAGAACGTGGCCGACTCCGGAAGGAAAGAAAGAGCGTCGAGCGCGGCTCGCGGTGGCACGAAGACGGATCCTGCGAGGCCGCGGCCGACTCTAGCTCCGTCGGGGTAGAAGATTGGCCATTCGCGCGACGCGTCGCCGATCGTGGTCGAGTCGGTGTTTTCGCTCGCGAAACGACGCGTTAAACCGCGTTTTGTAGCCGGCCGGCCGGGCCACGGCCGTTGATCGCTTCACGCGCGTCATACGTGACGTAATTGCACTTACGTTCCCGCGCCCTCGCCCTCGCGCGCGCAGATCCGTTAGCGAAAACCTCTTTAGAATCACCGAATCACCGAATCACCGACGGAAGCGCTTCGAATAACAAAATTACCGGATGGCCGTTAAGCCGCGGCGACTCCTCGAGGCGCGCCTTTCCGCGTCGCGATTACGATGCCAGGGCCAGACAGCTCGTTGGCAGGCATCGGGGGAGCACTCTTCGAACGAAATTCTTGGCCTTTGCGCGAACCGTTAGGCGCTACCGTCGCATCGATTCTCCTACTTCCTCGCGGCTCTTTTCTCCGCGCCGTACGTTTCGCTCGCTTTTCAGGAGCAGAGCGACCGAGAGCCGCGGGGGATCGAATCGAATGGAAAGGTTTCGGTTTGGCCGTGGACCGTGTTACTTTTCGAAGAGGGCCAACGGTGTTACGCCAGCCGACGCTCTCGAGTCCATCGCCACCGGATCTCTCGGCCGGTCGTTCGCGCTTTGCGTAAGCTCGAGGCATCGATGCTCGACGGCTTTTGCTCGTCCCGGGAAGGCGATCGAGCGTCGACGGTGTACCGTTGCGTTACTCTCGTTCGTCGAGCCAAAGTGACGCGCTGCGAGAGGTGGCTGGGCATGCCGGGATTCTCGCCGACGAGTTTACCGTTTACACCGTCCTCCACAAAGCTGCACGCCCGTTGGAACGCGATATCGATTATCGAGGACAAAAAACTGGAGCACTTTGAATTTCGTTCGGCGATTGCCCATCCGTCGGCTCTTGCCGATCTTCCCTCGCGGCCTCGCCCTCGACTCGCCACCGAGGAGCGCGCCCGCGCTTTCCGATCCGATCGCAATGCTCGAACAGGATTTGGGAAGAGGGCGGTGGATTAAGCGAGCGCGAAGGGCCGGGCCGCGAGCCCTTTCGAGACGTACCCCAAAGGAGGGGGAGGGGGTCGAGTCGTGGCGAGTCGAGGCGAGTGGAGGCGAGTGGAGGCGAGTGGAGGCGAGTGGAGGAAGGCGAGAGATGCTCGGAAGCGCGCCGTCCGCCCTCGAGCCGCGGCCCCCGAGGCCTGGCGCGCTCGCCAGCCGCGATTCGTCACGCTCTAGTTTCCCACCTCGCTGCGCTATATACCGCTTTCGGCCTGGCCATCCTTCTTTCCCGCCGCGTCTCGCGAGTTTTGGCGCGGACGCGGGCTCGACGGCTCGAGGGAGAATGCCTTTCTCCTTTCGGTTCGACGTACGAGCTCGCTGGCTCGAGACGCGCCCCGATTAACGACGGTTAAATTCAGCCGGAGAGACCGCCGCGTTCCATCGCGAACGATACGAGGCGGCCATTATCGCGGCGCTCCGTTAAAAACCCACCGATCTTCCCGCCAAGCCGCTCTCCGATTCGACACCCGCTCGAGCTCTGGCCCATTGTTCCTCGCGGCCGCGTATTTTATCTCCTCGCCCGGCGCGCATCTCACCGGCTAATTTGATAGCGGCCTTTAACAAATTCCCGAAGCGTTCGCAGGGGCAGGAAGAAGAAACTGGCCAAACGGGTCGTCGGTATCGCCGGCTTCGAACCCGCACGCTTTTCGAGCCGGCGCTTTTTCCTCTCTCCTCCTTCCCCTTTCCGTCGAACAAAAATGCAAACGACGCGGACACCTCGATGCGAGGGCGATGGTATCCGTCAGCCTCGCGAAAAGCCACCGCTGCCGAATTCGGCATCCGGCGGAGGGCGCAATTAGGACGGTCGTTGGAGGCCGGCGAAGAAATTTTAATTCGACCGGCCGCGGCCCTGCTCGATAACGCGTATCGAAGCTCCTCGTCTCGCGCCGAGCCTTTCCAACGAGCCAGCCGGCCCTCCCTTCCTCCCGCCCCTCCTCCCCCTCCTCCTCCTCCTCCTCCTCCTCACCCTCCTCCTCCTCCTAGCCCCTCTCTCCTTTCCCGGCGAATCCGCCGCGCCCCTCGCGCCCCTCGCGCCCCTTCCTCTCTCCATCGCCAGTTTTTATCGGGCAACGAAGGCACGGTGCTCGCCTCCATTATACCCACATCCATTCTACAGTAGCCCCGCTGGAAAAATCCGGCATCGAGTCTCGTCGACGGACGAATCCCCCTCGGGCCCCCCACAGCCCCGAATCTTCGACCCTCGCGCCGCTCGCCCCTCCCCGGCCCTCTCCTGCTCCTTCTTCCTCTCCCTCTGGGCGACCTCTCACTCTCTCTCTCTCTCTCTCTCTAACCCTTCGTGGAGCGTCCCCGCGGGATCCGGGGTGATTCTCAGCCTCCGCGCTCGAGAGAGCCGGGTGTCGTTGGCGGCGCTGAGCGGCGGCAAGGGGAAGAACGGGATTGCTCGCGAGGTCGGAAAAGGGGCCCTCGGCCGAGGGACCGCTTTTCCAAGAACGGCCCGCCGATGCCAATCGCCTCGGACGCCTCGGACGAGCGAGGAGAGGAGGAGGGGAGGGGGGGGGGCGACGACCGAATGGCCGGCGCGGCGAGGGGAATTAATCAACGCTGCTGGGAATTTTGGGCTCGATCCGAAGGGGGGTTCTCTCCGGATCCCCCTGCGCCGACCCGCCCCTCCTCCTCGAGGGAGCGCACCGGCTGCCACCGGATTTACGACTCGTCGCTTACGTACGACCTCGGGCCCATCGGGACGCTTTTCGAAAAAACGCCGTCCGATGCGATCGTCCGATCCTCGCTCCGTCCTGCCCGAGGAAAGGACGAGAGCGCTCGGTGTCGCGAGGTTGGCGAATGCGCGCCGCTCATCGGTGCGGGAGGAAGGATGCGTGGTAAGGAGTCGGGCCGGATCGACACGTATCGACGATCGATCGAGAAAACGATTCGCGGAGCTCGAGGCTGCGCACGATTTGGCGGCCGAGGCACCGGTTAAAGCCGATGGGCCGCGAGGATGGTCCGCGAGGGGCTCCGCGACTTTCCTCTCTTTCCTTCCGCGGGATTTCCGAGTAAATTTGATCGATTCCCTATCCCGGCCGGTCGGAAGCGCATTCGAGAGTCCGCCGAACGCGACGCGGTAGTGGGCGATAAACTCGTTCCGGCGGGCATCTCGCATTAGGTAATACGTAACCGGAATGGGAAGGGGGATGTAAAACCGAGCGTGGTGGGGTGAAACGGCGGCGAGGACGAGCCGGCGATACATAGGCGGCTACGCGTTCATTGTCCCGCGGGTAATGGTGCTTCTTCGCACGTTCAACCTATTCCTAACGAGATAAACAATACCGCGCTCGAATCCGTTACGGCTATTAAGCGTTATTGGATTAAAGGCATCCCGGTCCGTAATACGAACTGCGTGCCCATGACCCAGATACCGTATCTCGCGGGCCGCACATGCGTACGCGCCATTTCTCGGAAACCGCCGAGAGATACCTGCCGACGCTCCCCGAAAGTGCATCTTTCGTTTCGCGCGACGGACCTATCGCCCCCTCGGCCTCTCGCTGGACCCCCGTACCTGCTCGACCGAAGCGTCTCGGAGAGTTTTCTACCCTCGGATCTTTGGCGGCGAGCCTGGGGAGGAAGGCCCGGCGAGCGAAGGAAAACCGGCCGCGCTCTCCCGCCGCCGCGCTCCCATCGCCGATCCTCGCGCCCGCTCGGCCCTTTAAAAGCGGCCCCCTCCTCATTTCGCCCTCCGCGGGCTACTCGCCGAGGAGATCTCGGCGCGCCAACGTGCGAGAAGGACGGTCGATCGTGCGGAGAAGGAAGGAAGCGTGGAAAACGGTGGGTAGCGGGAAGGGCAGGGCCGTTGAGCGATTATACAAGAATTTACATACCCCGGCCGGCTGCGCAAATTTCTACGCGCTCGTGTAATATTTAAGTTGGCTCGGGGTTGGCGTCGCCTGCCAGTCGGATAGCGGCGTCTATCGCGGCCCTTCCCGCGAATAGATCGATCGATTCCTCGGAGCTCCTGGCTCGACTCGGCCGCCGCCAACCGAGCCACGCCGCTAATCCTGCTTCGCAACGCGCCGGAAAGTTATTTCGCCTTTGACTTGGACTTTGGGACGCCGCGAGCCGGAAGCGCGCGACCGGCCACGGCCGCGGGGCACTCGCGTTATTCGCCGCGCGTATCGCTCGTTCGAGCGACGAGCTCGATGGGAATTTTCGGCAGCGGCCCCGGCGCGTCCCCACGCTTGGCCGGCCCTTCCGCTCCCGGCGGCTTCGAGGCGGAGCCAGGTCGAGAACGCGTACGCGAGGCAGTGCGCGAAGAGCGGCCCCGCTCCGGCAAGATAGCGGACCTCGCGAGCGAGCGAGCGATCAATCTGTTCGAATCGTGTCCGCGAGGCACGGCGAAGAAACGGACGCTCCTCCACGAGGAGAGGAAAGGACCGAGGGGTGGGAGGGAGGGAGGGGGGAGAGGAAGTCCCTCCAGCGCCCCGATATATCCGCTCGATTTACTTTCCCGACTCCCTTCCGTCTTCCTGTCCTTCCCTGGCTGCTTTCTCGCTGCACAAAAGCCGGGGGGGAACAAAAAAAGACTCGCTCGTCCGTGCGAGCCGCGCGAATATGCACCGCGGGCGCAATTATGCGAGGAGCGCACCCGTAAATGCGGATAGTAGGCGACAACGAGCGGAGGGAGGAGAGCGCGTTTGTCGAAGCGCTCATCCTCCCTCCACCCCTCCCCGGCCCAGCCCGCCCCGCCCCGCCCCGCCCCGCCGCGCCGCGCCTCGCCCCGCGCACCTCCTTCGGCTCGCGGTCTCCTTCTGGTCGGCCGCGAAATCCCGCGCCTGCCGGGCCCTGCCTCGCGCCCCTTCCAGCCAGGGCCCGTCCGATTTCTCCTCGAGCCCCCACCGATCGAGGATCCGAGTGTATTTTCGTAGCCGGCCCAAAAGGTCGACCCAAAGTCCCCCCTCCGGGCTCTATCCGGGATCGATGGCGGCGCGATAGAGGAGCGATAGAGGAGCGATAGAGGAACGACAGAGGAACGAGCGCGGTCGATGGGAGCACCTGCCGCCGCAGGGGCGAAGAGGAGCGACGTGCGACGAGGCTCGACGATGTTTACGGTCCGCGAGCGAGACGAGCCGCCTTAGCTCATAAAGCATTTACGCTCGAACGGCCGGTAAGATCCTTAATTACACAACGAACGCACCCCAAGACGCCGGTAAATTACGACGGCAAAAAGGAAAATAAAGAAAAGCGGGGCAGGACTCGCGTTCCCTCGACGGTTCTCCATCCCCGGCGCGGTTCTCCCGCGAAATTCGTCCGTTTGCAGCGCCAGTGAATTTAGGGTGGTACACGGTGGACTAATAACAAAGGGGCTGTGCACGGGCAAAAGGGGAGTGCGCTGCCGTGTGGAGGACTCGGGCCAGAGGGCCGTGCGACTCTCGGGTGGCTGACAGCGGGAGAAAGACAAAGGCGGAAACATCGACGCTTCTCTCGCCTAGCCCGCCTCGCCTCGCCTCGCCTCGCCTCGCCTCGCCGCGCCGCGCCGAGAGAGCGGGAGCGAGTGGAAGAGGGAGAGCGGAGAGGACGACGCGCTAGGGAAGAAGACTCGGCGAAAGGGAGGCGGGAGACGGGAGACGGGAGAACGGGGTGCGAGCGAGAGAGGTTCCGGCGGAGAGAGGGAGAGCCTTCGAGCTAAAGGGCCGAAGAGAGAGAGGGAGAAGAAGCGAGCGTGGACAACGAGGGAAGGCGGTGACCCGCGGTGCCTGTCTGCCGCGCTGGCCGCGTTTCAGACCCGCAGAGCTCTCCTCTAGCGGCGTTATAGCCTCTCTTCTTCTCCCTCGAACTCCTCGTCGCTCCGCAGCGCGCGCGCGTGTGCAGGGTGGCGGAAAGGGAGAGACGGGGAAGGTGGAGAGAGAGAGAGAGAGAGAGAGAGAGAGAGAGGGGGGGAGAGGGGGAGAGCGAGAGAGAGAGAGAGAGAGAGAGAGAGAGAGGGAGAGAGCGGCGATCGTGGGTCGGCGGCGTGGCACACGGCACACGGCACACGGCACACGGCACACGGCACACGGCGCGGCGTGGACGGAGGCCGGAGAGCCGAGGGCCGAGGGCCGAGAGCCGAGATCGGCGGAGCGAGGAGAAGCGCGGCTCTGCGCCGGGGTCGGGGAAAGGAGGCGGCGAGATCGCCGGTGGCGCGAGGGAGAGCCGGTATGGAGAAGCGGCCAGGCCAGGGTGGCGGTGGACGAGAAGGAGGATGCGGAGGAGGTTGGCGGAGGTGGAGGAGGAGGAGGAGGAGGAGGAGGCGGAGGAGGCGGTGGAGGTGGCGGAGGTGGTCGAGCCGCGCCAGCGGGCGACCGCGGCTCGGCTCGGCTCGGCTCGGCGAGGATACCATAGGAGCGGTGCGGAGCGCCGAGGAGAGCGGGCGGCCGAGGGTCGGCGGGTTGAGGGCAGGGGCGGCGGAGGGGCAGGGCCGGGGTGGCGGAGCGGAGGGGCGGGGGGGCGTACCGGGGAGGACGGAGGTAATTTGAGCGTCACACGCCGAGCGAGCGGCAACGAACGAACGCCAGGCAACGTCTATGTGCTACATAAAGAGGGTCCCCCTATCCTCCCCCTTATGTATCCGACCCATCGCGAATCTACGATGCGACGCGACCCATGTACACCGCGTCCCAAAAGTCCCGCGCTGCCTGCCCGTCCGCCTGCCCGTCCGCCTGCCTGCCTGCCTGCCTGCCTGCCTGCCTGGCCGCCTGCCTGCTTGCCCGCTTGCCTGCCTGCCTGCCTGCCTGCCTGCCTGCCTGCCTGCCTGCCTGCCTGCCTGCCCGCCTGCCCGACTGCCCGCTCCGTTTCGTAGCCGTGCGCCAGAGAGAGCCGCGCTCTGGTGGGATACGCGGAGTATAGGAGGGACCACGGGCGCTGGGCAAGCGCTAGCTGGGAAATGGCTTTAACCCGGGTTATCGAGGGACGGCGTCGCCGAAGCCGGCGGCGGGTCGAGAGGCGGAAGGAGGGGCAGGCCTGTGAAATTTTTCAGGAGCCAACGAGATAGAGGCGCGCTTGCCGGCAAAGGAGAGCGCGGTCGTGCTCTTTGGCGGCAAAGGTTCCTTCGGGAGGACCGAAGATTCGGCCGACTTGCCTCCTGCTTTTTCCCGGAATACGCTCTCCGTGGGAGGGTGGATATTTTAAAACGACGTCCACGCCGTCGCGCGGGACGCGCGTCTATTTTCTCCGCACTTTGCTTTTCCGAACACCGTCCCCATCCCGAGGATCGCGGGGTATTGATCGTCGATCCGCCTTGTTCCACCACCGCCACCGTCGCCGACGACGACGACGACGACGACGACGAACTCTCCCCGAACAGCGCCTCTGTCTCCGAGCGAGCGCCGGACCGTCCTGCAGAGTTTCGAAGATTAACGCGAATTAATTATCGATCCGTCGTACCGCGGTCCATCGAGGAGAAGGCTCTTCGTACGCGAGAGAGCTGCCCACCCAACCGCCTTCCCCCGCACCCCCACCCACCCTTCGCCCTCCCGAGCCAGGCTGATACCCACGCCAAAGATAAATCTCTAATTAGGATCCGGGCTTCGTGGCGGATGCTGACGGACGAGTTTAGCCATTATCGTTGCTTCAAGTTCCCGTAGGATCTAGCATTTTGGGTCACGGTATTTCGGAGGTTCGAGGTTGATGGAGCTCGGTAACGCTCGGGAAGCGGGGCAAAGAATGGATTTGGGTAGGGTGTAGGGATTTGGGTGCTCGTTAGAAACTCGAGGAGTCTTGCCCAAAGTTATTCGTACGCTGGCTCACCGAGGGCCGCCGCGCCAGCGCCGATAGGTGGCCGAGCAACGACGTACGCCAGGAGCAGAACAAATTGGCGGGACAGAAGGATCGCGAGCGTGGCGAATCGAGGCGTCTCTCTTTTTCTCCGCTGGCACCGATCGTAGCTCTGCTCGGCTCGATCGGCCCGTACGAGCCGGCGCGCGCGCGCGCTGCCCGAGGAGGTTCTTCGATCGCGCTTCGAGCCTGCCAGCTATGCACGCCCCGAGAGGCCGCCGATCTCCGAGGGCACGCCGACAAAGCCGCGCTCTCTCTCCTCGGGAGAGCACCCTCGCTCGGCTCGAGCGCGTCGAAATCCTTCTCGCGGGGGGCAGAGGGGTTGGTTGTCCGTAGGTCGGCCGCGCCAGCGAGCGGCGGAGATCCGGAGCGGCGTGCCGATCATAATGGACGTAGGAGGGACGAGGATAATGGCCGTGCATACCGTCTTTCGAAAGCTCCGATCGGCGGCTGCGTCGGGGAGCGAGGCGTGACTATCGGCGCGGTATTCGGCCGGAAGCGGCCTGTGCCGCGCAGAGATGCGAGGCGACGATACGAACGCGCGCGAAAGGCGTTCGAAAGGCTGCCTGGCGCGCTCGAAGGTAGGCCGCGACGAGCGCGACGAGGAAGAGACCGCGCCGTAACGCGCGCCTCCTTCTCTCGATTACGTCCGCGGCGTTTTCGGCATCCGCGCGCGATACCCTCGATACCCTCGATACCCTCGATACCCTCGATACCCTCGACGCGCGAGGGGGCCAAAGAGGGATATCGGCAATTCCCGTTGCGACGCTCGAAGGGCGGCCATCGATCGATCTTCGAGATGCTCCGCGCCGCCGATCGATCGCGGGGATTAGCGAGGGGCCAGCGGAGAGGTGCGCCCGTGGTCGGCGCTCGACCGGCGGCCGAGGCCAGACCGAAAGGTGGAAAGATTCGGGGGCATTGGCTGGCGCGGCAAACATGCCGCGCGTTTCCTCCTCGGCGGAGGCCAGGCGGCGCGGCTCGATCGGCGAGCACGCACGGCGCACTGGCCGACCGTTTCGAGGAAGCCCTTCCGCACTGGCCGAGCGCGCGCTTTGGCCGTCCCTCGCCTCGCGTCGTATCGCGCCGGCCGGAGCAGCGCGCGATAAGCGCCCGGAGGAGGGACCGCGCACTCGGCCGGCCTGCGGTGCGCGCCTCGCTTGATATTCGTGGCGAGCGCTCGAGAGGAGTCTCTCGATACGCCTGGAAAGTTTTGGCCGCGTACCGCGGCTAATCCCGCGATCCTACCAATGTAGGACGTTTATTTAAAAGAGGATCGATCGTCGGAATAGGCCGGCGTTGAAAGTTTGGCGGAACTTTGGGCGATTCGAACGAGAATATCGCGGTCGGACGCTCGTGAATGAACGAGTACACGGCAAGTTTCCAACGCGCTGGAAGCAACACGCGCCCGGGATCCGTTTCTCCGGGCGGCCACGCAAAGAGTTTCCGCGCATTCCGAAAGTTTCGAGGATCAAACTTGCCGTAATAAGAAGCGGCCGAGAGGGCGCAAAGTGAAAGGCGGAAATCCTATTCTTTCTTCCCCGGGCGTCGCGCGTCGCCGTTGTCCTCCTCGTATACTCGGCGACACTATTTTTACACGAGGATCGATGCTCCTCGTTCGCAGAGGCGATATTGCGGATGGCGCGGCGATGGGCGCGCGGGGCGCCCAGGGAGGGAGGGCCGAGGGCGAAGGAGGGAAAAAGGGAATCGACTCGGCCTCCCGGCGCTTTGCATATCTCTTCCGTCCACCTAATTTCTCGTAATTACGGAGCGCGCCCTTGGGGGAGTCCGCGCAGGCCGAGTAAACGGATCCGCCTCGTCGTTTATCCGTCTCGCGAATTTCTCACGGCCGAGGAAAGTCCTAAGGCTTTGGCGTGGCTCGAGGAGCTTGGCGCGGGATGGGACGCGGCGGGGGGGGGGGGGGGCCCGGGGGGGCGGGGTAGCTGGCTGGCTGGCTGGCTGGCTGGCTGGCTGGTCGACCGGACGGCCGGCTGGCTGGCTGGCTGGCTGGCTGACTGGCTGGCTCGCTGGCTGGCTGGTCGACTGGCTGGCCGACTGGCCGCGGTAAGGACGAATCTCGCGCGGACGGCGGTGTTCGTGGCGCGGCACAAAGAGGACGGACGGAGGGAAGGTTGATGGAAAGATCGAGCCGGGCGTGGGGTGGGCCGGAGCCCGGCCGGAGGGTCGCGCGATTAATTTGCGGAACGACGAAGGATATTCCCGCGGCTGGCCCCTTATAAGCCCTCCCCGTTTGTCCCCGATCCGCGGGCAGACTCTCCTCGGCGCATCTCCGCCGGTGTCCGCGGCATTAGGCGTCGATCCACCGAGATACGGAGATCGAGCCAGCGGTGCGCTTCTGGCCTCGTCGATGCCAGGCACGTCTGCCTTTTGGGGCGCGCGCCTATATACACCGCCACCCGGGCCTATGTGCCCGCGCGCACATATGTACGCAGAGTCGGTCCACATACTTGGCCCTCCCGCGGCCGCCGCCTCCGCCGCCTCCGCCGCCGCCTCCGCCGCCGCACATACCCGCCGCGGCTACATATGTATTCGCGCGTACATGGGCGCCGTATGTACGCGTACGCTCGGACGGCGCGGTACCTAACGTATACCCCGGTACATAACGTAGGTGTATGTGCCAGCGGGCAACCGTGGCGCGGCACGGCGCGGTATGTTATGTAGGGTCCACAGTGCCGGGCCGCGCTGCCGCGCGGCTTTATGTACGTGAAGCACACGACCGTTGGTCCGTCCTCGTGTACGTAACGTTGGCCCCATGTAACGGAGGGTAGGACCGCGGCGCTCTCCGCCTCTCTCGCTCTCTCTCCCTCTCCCTCTCCCTCTCCCTCTCGCTCTGCCCCTCGCCCTCGCCCTCGCCCTCGCCCTCGCCCTCGGCCTCGCCATCGCCCGCGCCCTCGCCATCGTCCTCCATCCACCTCGCTCTTGCGCACGGCTCTGCCTCTCCGTCCTTCCTCCACCTCCTCCTCCTCCATCTCCTCCTCCTCCTCCTCCTCCTCCTCCTCCTCCTCCTCCACCTCCACCTCCTCCACCTCACAGCTCGGCCGTCTTTCTCTCGATCTCTGGCCCGCTCGCTCGCTCGCACGCCACGGCTTCCGCGAACCGGGGTCACCTATGTATATAGGGCCGACCCGAGTCCACGGGTCTCCGCTACTCGCCTCGCGAACTCGCCTGCAGACCAGATCCATAGTTAATTACCGGCCTAATCTCTATTCGCGATTGCCCGAAACCGCTCGTAAATCCCTATCGGTGTGTGCGTGCGGAGCGCCACCGCGCATTTCGCTCGCTCCCTCCCTCCCTCTCGCTTCAACCCTCGTTCCCTCCTGGGCGTGTTCGTGCCGGCAAGGCGCACACAGCTGCTATTTTCGCGTTGGGTGCCGCGCGTGCCTGTGTGTGCGCGCGCGGTCACGGTAGGCGAGAGACGGTCGAGCGAGCGAGCGAGAGGCCGCGGAGAGCGGAGAGCGGAGAGCGAAGAGCGGAGAGAGGAGAGTAGAGAGAGGAGAGAGGAGAGAGGAGAGAGGAGAGAGGAGAGAGGAGAGAGGAGAGCGCCCGGGCGACGGTGCAACGCGACGGGGAAGGTACACCGCAGGATCGATCCCCACGATCGATCGTACCGATATATACCGTTAAGAGGGAATCGGCGAGATCGTCGTGTTCCGGGCTCGACCCGCCGCTTCCGGTCACGAGGAGAGAACCACGCTGACCGAGGAAGCGTCTCGCGGCCGTCTCCGTCTCTCCTTCCCTCCTCTCCCTCCAACCGACGCGTAGCCGCCGAGCGAGCTTCGAGATTTCGTTCCTTTCGTGCCTCGCTATCGCACGGCCGACCGCACCAACGACCGGACGAGCGAGCGAGCGAGGCGAGGACCGATGAACCAAGACCGTGTCGGTCTCATCCGCGAGCCCCGTCGAGCTGCTTCCAAACTACTCTGTCTCCAAACCGAAATCAGCTTCGACACGATCGCCGCGCCGCGCCGCTCCGCCTCCTCCGCCTCGAGACGGCCCTGTCCGTCAAAGTCCCTCCACGAGGCGCGCTCCGTCAGGATTTCCATCCGTGGCGCGTATCTTGCCTCCCGAATTTCCCACGCAATTTGCCGGCGATTATTTCAACGGGCAGATCCCCCTCGAAGAGTCGCTCGGCGAGGTAGAGCGACGGTGACCGGAAGGGCTGCCCTTCGAGGACTCCCCCTTTCCGCTCGAAAACGACCGGCGAATCTGTCCTCGAGTTTACGCACTTTTGACCACGTCCGCCATACGCGTGCCATACGGAGACGCCGATAGGGACGAAAAACTTTCCGATCCCGGAGGCATTCTCGAGGAGGAGCTCGGTCGAGGGTAATCGCGAGACGCGGCCACGAACGAAGTTCTTCTTCCCCGTTGGATCGCGCGAGCCACGAGGAGGAATCGCGATGAAGCGATTCGCGGCGCGCGAGCGTCCTTTGCACGGCCCAACTCGAGGGTTCCTCCTCCTCCTCCCCGGACCTCTCGGTTGGGCGAGGCGGGCCGCGAAAAGTCGTACGGAAAGGAGTACGATGCGATACTCGCGCGACAACCTGTTCCTCAAAGCCGCCGTCGATCCTCGAGGAGGCCGAGCGAGCGAACCGTTAGGCCGCCTTCTAATCGGCGCATGACTCACGCGGAACTAATGCGTCGGAGCACCATTCGTAACAGAGCGTTGCCGGCGCTAATGAAGTATGCTAAACGAGGGGCCTCGGAGAATCGAGCGTAACGGAGAATTTTGGAGAAAGCGCGTCGTATCCCCGGCTGGCCCTCGAGTCCCCGAGTCCTCGAGCTCTCGAGCTCTCGAGCCCTCGAGCGCCCCGCGATCGTCCGGCTTTGTCCTTTCGCACTCGCGACTTACTTTCGAAACGCCCTCCGCGAATATCCACCGATCCCTTCACGACCGGCGGATTTGCGATCTCGGCGACGCTCGTTCGAGGGACGAGCGGCCGCCCCATTGGGCGCGCATACGGCGCCCATTACGAAGGACGCGCATAAGACACGATCGTGCTGCGGTGCGGTCATGGCTAATAAACCAGTAGCCGGCGGTTCCTACCGTGCGTCACGCCACCGTTGCCCGGTTTCCGCGCCGATTTTCCACTCGCCATCGGCGGGCAGCGATCGAAGAGCCAAAGTCCGAGGCGAGCGCTACCCGGCTCGATAAGCCGGCCTTTAAATCCCGACCGAACCTATTCTCGGCATTCTTTCGCCGAGAGACGAGTGGCGGGCAACGACGTCGGGAGTCGGCGAGTCGTGACATCGTGCTTTCGATGCACGATCTCCGTCGAGCGGCGCGATCGCGTCGAAGACGGCCCGCGAATTCGATTACCGTATTCCAGGCGCCCAAGGTTGTCCCGGGTAGCGGCTCCTCCTTCGCCGCTCGAAAGGCCAACTCGCCCGAGGGCGAGCCCGAGGGAGATAGGAAGGACGGATCGTAACCCGGGCGTAATCGCGCGGCCGTGCGCCGAGCCCGTTCCGCGTCGCCTCTGGGATCCTCGCGGCGGTAAGCGCGCAACGCCGTCGATATCCGATCCCCCGTCTCGGCCCCCTAACGTTAAGAGTTCGCTTCCGACGGCCGCAAAGGCAAAGAGAGGTCCGGCGCACCCAGGCGATGCTGTCGGCCCGCCGACGCCAAAGGTTGGCCCATCCTCGCTGGAACGTTGCGTCGCTCGCTTAGCCCAGAGTCGGACCTCCATGCTGCGAGAAGAGCGCGGAGAGCGAATTTGGACGGGCGACGGCCAGAGGACGGCGAGTGGCCGACTGCTCTTCGACGTTTGGACGCTCCTCGAGAGCGTACGAAAGACGGGACATGGCTCGATGTTCCCGACAATGTCGCTCGACGGCCTTTCGGTTCGATTCGCTCGGATATCCTCGAGCCGCGAGTGCGCGGCCGGAATACCAAAGCGGGGCTGCCGGAGCGCCCGCGATTAAAACCGCGGCAGTTTCGACGCGTCGACGGCCGATTAAAAATGGGCCAACCGAAAACTCGACTCCTTGGCGCGATACGATTTGGGCAACCGCCACGGCGTTAGGCGCGGTAACCGGCGCGCCGACCGGCCGCCTCGCTTCGCGCGCCTTCCTACCCTCGCGCACCGCACCCTTCCGGTCGATTCCCACCGACCGTTTTGGCATCGAGTACGGTTTCTCTCTCGAGAGGAAAAAAAAAAAAAAATAAATGAGGGAAAAAAACGAGGACGGAAAAATCTTGGAAGAATTTGCCCGCGCAAGTTCGAGAACTCGATCTCCCGAGTAACGAGGGCTGTACTCTCGACCCTTCGGCCGTGATCCGCTCCAGGACCTTCTCGCAAGTTCGATCTCGACGGAACCGAGGACGTGCCTTTGCGAACGGAGGGGAACTGGCGCTACGGCCAAATAAGCGGACCTTCCGCGTAACGCGTCGCGAAACGATCCTCTCCGCAACGACAAAATCCTCGAGTTTGCTTCGGAATTCCGGAAGGCTCGGAAGAGGGGAAAATCTCGCGGCAACGTTTTTCACGGTGAAAGTCTCGAGCGCGAAGCTCCTCTCCTTTTGGCGGAGCTCGGCCCGAACCGCGCATCCGGGAGGGACGATCGAGAGCTCCTCCGTTCGATCCGCGGCAATTTCCACCGACGTCTCTCTCGTCGCCCCGCCCCTCCGGCCGGCGCCCGCCGATCGGCCGCGGATACTTTCGCGCGCGACTCGGCCGATGCGCCCCAAGACGTCGAGCGCTCTCGAGCGCCGACCATTTCTTCCGCGGCACGCGTTTCGCGAGAAGTTTCTGCACGTCGGTCGTCCGGTGGAATTCCACGGAGCGTCCCTGGAATCGTGGATGGCGCGCGGTTTATCGCGGCTGGTGCCTGGGACGATCCAGCGCCTCCTCGCGCGCGAGCCGACTCTCAAACGCTGCTCGTTCGTGACACCGGCTCGCTTTGCGCCGCTCCTTCCTCCCGGCCTCGCGTCTCGCCTCGCCTCGCCTCGCCTCGCCTCGCCTCGCCTCGCCTCGCCCCGCCCCGCCCCGCCCCGCCCCGCCGCGCCGCGCCGCGCCGCGCGTCAGCGGCTCAGCTCGAGCCGACGGACCGAAGACGATCGGACGCGAGCCGATCTGTCGCGGGCGCGCCGAGCCGAGCCGAACCGAGCCGAGTGACCGACGCCTGCCTCCTTTCGCGGCGAGTGTCGGAACGCTCGTTGCCGGCGCGAGCCACTTTCCAGCAATTATCGAAGCAACGGAGCCGAGAGCCCGCCGTGGATCCCACACCGACTTCAATTTGTAGGCTGGCATTAATTCAATTGCCCCGGCGACAGTTACCAAGGTGGTATACGTGTGGGCGTTTTATCGGCTCGACGGTTATACACGTCCGACGCTCCTCTCTCCTCGACTCGTTCCATCCTCCTCCCCTCCCTCCCTCCCTCCCTCCCTCCCTCCCTCCCTCCCTCCCTTCCTCCCTCCCACCCACCCACCCCCTCTCTCGCCCCTTCGGCCGACCCCCGCCTTCACTCTCACTTCCTACCTCC
>JBCFXI010002450.1:0-22586 GCA_038496175.1 Ampulex compressa | reverse complement strand
TATATATATACATTTTATCAGTTAACACATGACATTTATCAATATAATAGATACAGAGTATTACATCACAGTGTATTAAATCATAATCTAAACTCGTTCAAAATTTCAAAGTCCGTTTAGTTTGACTATTCTCGCAAGCACGGTAGCACATTGATCAACCTCAAGTCCTAATGTTATTAATGATTCTGGTGACGGTTCAAATGTATTATCGCGCATATTTTTTATTTTACACTGTAACCTTGCCACTGATTCTATTGGAGCGATCGTATTTGTAAGAAGAATATAGGTAATTTCTTCGCCTATTGATGGGGGACACTAATGGGAGCAGGTAGGTGTGACGATCGGCGTCCAGATGTCTATCATCATTCGGAGGACCGACGATTAGTAGATACAGATGTTAGAAAGGTGTGAACCTAACTATCCAAAGTGTTTCTTCAGAAGGCCGTGAAAAAAAAAACGTTTTTCTGTACTGGAGAGCGGATAATACCCTCTACGATGATAAGACACAGCGTGTTCGTCGGAACCCAACAGGTAAAATACGCAAAATATTACAAAGTTTTTCAGGTAAGCCTTTCAGGTTTACGATAGCTTTTTCACGATCCACCGCGAGTACCAGAACTCACGACCGCAGAGTTCCGAGTCACTGTTTAACACGTTAACTGCCACGTTAGTCATCAGCCACTGACAATACAAAATACTATATAAAACTCGAAAAGTGACATTGTTTTAATAAATTTTAAATCATTTCAGGATCGTATTATAGATGTATAATTTAAATTAAATTATTCATTCTCCAGAACATTAAATATTTCTTAGCGACAAGTTCTAATGGCTTTGATTGAAAAGCTGCGCGCAAAAAAAACGGTTGTTCTTCGCAAGCATCGCAGGATATAGTCAATTTTCTGGAAATTTTCCTACCAAATTGTGCCGTATTTTCTTCATAACGTAGTTTACAGTATCTTCACACTGTAGATACTTTTCCAGGTTTCTTTTTGGAGTTTGTATTGTGGTTTTTTTTAGAAGTATTTGCAGCACTTCTACATGGAATACCTTTGTCCCGACAATTTGTGAGGTGTGCGGCTAATTTCTTCTGGAATTTAGTGATACAAATATTTTTCTTGGTCATATTCTTATATATGTAAGATTCTTATATATGTTCTTATAATGTAAGCATTTAGAACTGTAGTATTAGATAAAAGCTCACAGTATATCAATACGTATTACACCGACCATGATTATAAGTTTCTGCGCAGTTTGTAAATCGCGCGCATGTCGATCACAGAGTCAATAAATCTGGTCTAGCCGGTCACTGCCTTTTCGCATCTGCATGGTCGTATTCCAGCTTCTTTTTACTCCCCTTCAGGGGTCAAGAAACGAATTAACTCTCTGACTGCTAACCGCTGTAAGTAAAAGCGCTTCGCGCGAGTGACGTGCGTCCGGCCGTAGCGATCGCTGAAGACTGAATACAATTACTATAACTTTGTCTACTCCAAAACGTATCCAAACATTTTTTATTTTTAATATATCAAGTGTACCGGTATGAAATCAGCGTTAAGATACAAATGTGTCGATAGGGAACATTTGTCGTGAACGAGCCTTAATTTTGTTTTTGTTTGGTTGGTATGACATCTGTCAAACACATTTAATATACATCAAGTCATTGAACAAACAACATCATATTTTTTCATCGTGTTAAAAATGTCGAATTTTTTTACCAGAAAGTGATGATTTCCGGAAAGCATTAATTTTTTGTTTTCATTCGAAGAAAAGTGCTGCGGAGTCGCATCGAATGCTCGTCGAGGCATATGGCGATCATGCTCTATCAGAAGCAACATGCAAAAGATGGTTTCAACGGTTCAGAGATAATGATTTTGATATGAAAAATGAAGAACGTGGAAGACCACCAAAAAAGTTTGAAGACGCCGAATTGCAAGCAATATTGGATGAAGATGATACCTTGAGTCAAAAGCAAATGGCAGCAATGTTAAATGTTGCACAACAAACAATTTTTGACCGTTTAAAAGCTATGGGAAAGATCCAAAAGTGTGGAAAATGGGTGCCACATGAATCGAATGAAAGACATGAAAAACCGAAAAAAAACTTGTAAAATTTTGCTTCAAACACACGAAATAAAGTCAGTTTTGCATCGAATTGTTACTAGCGATAAAAAATAGATTTATTTAAAGAATCCTAAACGGAAAAAATCATAGGTTAATTCGAGACAATCATCAACATCGACTGCAAAACCAGATCAATTCGACAAGAAGGCACTGCTCTGTGTTTGGTGGGATGAGAAAGGTGTGGTATATCATGAGCTTCTAAAACCTGGTGAAACTGTTAATACTAATCGCTACAGACAACAAACGATCAATTTGAACCATGTAGGGATCGAAAAACGACCAGAACGGACCAGAAGACACGGCAAAGTAATTTTGTTACACGACAATGCACCTGCGCACAAAGCAAAACCGGTTCAGGATACAATCAAAGCACTGGCTGGGAGCTGCTACCCCACCCGCCGTATTCATCAGACTTGGCCCCTTCCGACTACTATTTGTTTTCATCGATGGAACACGCATTGGCTGAGCAGCACTTGGATTCCTACGAAGAAGTCGAAAATTGGGTCTCTGATTTGTTTGCTTCAAAAGACGAACATTTATATTGGCGTGATATCCACAAATTGCCAGAACGGTGGTTAAAATGTATAGAAAGCAATGGTCGATACTTTGAATAAAATTTTTTACTTTCCAATTCAAAATTGGTGTTTCATTTTCACAAAAAAACGCTCACTTCATACCAGTACACCTAATATATCGTTTATTCACCAATGGCAACGTTTTAAAAAACCCTGATTTGATAATTACAATGTATGTATTTATTTGGATATTGAAAATTGAAAAATTGGACAAATAACGAGTAAGTAACATAAATATTCTATATATAAACAACAAATTTCTTTTAAAAAGGAGAATAACAAGAAAGTTAATAGTTCAATTGCGTATGATAAATCTCAAAGCAAGTATATGACCAAATAGATTCCATTTTCTCTCGTTGCTGAGCAACAAGGTGTGTGGTTTCTGCGAGTATTGGACATATACGATAGAAGTAATTGTCGACATACGCATGAGACACAAGTACACAACCAAAGCCTTCGTCGAGCGCGCATGTGCGCCCATAGTCTGCACCGATAAATTGTGTCGGACGCACATATGCGCCCATAGGCCACAGCGATGATTTCTGCTGAACGTATATATGCACTCATAGCGGTCAAAGGATTAATGATTCAGTGTATACGCATTCCCTGCACGTGCCAGGACGAAGGGTTCGGTCGTTGTGGGCGGGTAAAAATATTTTTCATTAATCTGATTATTTATTACCCGCTGAATCGCCCCGGCAGAATCTACCCACTTACACCTTGTAATCCCTTATAGCTGCTTGCTGTACGCCGGTTAGACGGTAAATGGAGAAACGCCGGGGTTGGGAGAGGCGTGCAGACTGCGTGGCAACGCGAGGAAGGGGGAGAAATCTGTCCATATGGGCGCTCACAGCCACGCTATATTTGTGTTTGTACATTTATATGGAAATTGAGGGGGCGGTGCCACATTAGTGTGTGTAAATTACGCGTATGTACAGGGTACAAAGAAGCGTTAAAAGGAGAGGCCATAAAAGAACTACGTGCGCACACTTTGTTGTTCGGCCGCATTCATTTCGCCATAATTTTCCTGTTTGTGCTAGCCGCGAGGGGCATAAAAAATGCTATAAGTCTAACGCGATGGAACGCAGTTCGACGAGAGATATTTCGATAAACTCTTGTATCAGTTTGCTTGCGATCGGACGATTACTCGTGCCGCTGTCGTGTTTACGGCTCCCAAACCTTTTTCGCAGCTTCGTGTTACGTAACGATGGTAAGGCACGCGTTCGGAATAAAATTGCGTTAGATCACGACAAGGTTCGATGAAAGCTTTTGTTTGCCCGATTTTGCTGCAATTGATTTCAAATTTAAATAAGTACTTTCCAGTCTAAACTTATTTGAATGTAAAAGAGTTTTGCATGTATAAGTACGGATAAGACGAAATGGTACACGATAAACTTTATATTCAGATTGAATATTTAGACCAGTGTTTCCCAAACTTTCGACATCTGTGTACCCTGTCCATAATTTTCGTAGCAATGAGTACTCCTCGTTAAAAGAAATTGCGTATATTTTAATAACATTCAAAATATATTTATTTTTTTCTTTTTTAGGACATAAAGAAAATAATTGCGGTGCACGAGAATTTTACGTTCGGAAGGGATAATGCGTTGGAACAGTGCAGTTTTGGATACGGACCGTCTCGCCGTTATATATACAAAGGGCATAGGAATTTCGAGTGCCCTATGGCCTCGAATGTGTGTGTGTGTGTGTGTGCGTGTGCGTGCGTGCGTGTGTGTCTTTTGTATGCACTGGGAGTCGAGAAAAGAAAGCCGATCAAGACAGTCGATGAACAGAATGGGGAAAGGACAGTCGATGAACAGAGTCGGGGAAAGATAGTCAGAAAAGTCGGACGCGAATAATTAAGGAGTACGACGTAGAGAAGCTCGTTAACAAGTGCGACGACTAGACTAATTTTCTCACCTTATATCCCATTATATTCGATTAGTGTCAATAGTACTTGTATATATATTATTTCTATTAATAAACTATATATATATTATCAATCATCGATCCATTATACCACAATTTTGGGGGACTCCTCCGGGATCAACCAAATAGATAAATATATCACATAATAATAAACGAAAAACAAAATTATTTTATAATAAGATGTAAACAAAATAAATAAAATTTATATTATGAATAGCATTCGTTAAAAACAATGGGGAGGATGAAATTGTTTATGTTAAGACGACAGATCATCATAATTTATCATAATTCCCTGGATGTTAACTTTTGCGATTCTACATCCAAAAGCCTTTTTTTGACTTAATGTTCACGAATGCTTAAAAATCAACTTTACATGGATATGAAGTTAGAAAAAGCAAGCTGTATTTCAGGACATTCTTTGTTAAAACTAAATACACTATGTGGCATTTGTAACCAGAATAATATTAAATTATACTTTTTACATTTCTTTTTTAAGCATCAGTCTGAAGGTAATTCCAACAATTGCTCTTTTTCCGCATGCGATAAGTCTTCTAACAGTGATGTTTTATTAATGTTGAATGGATATCTTACCTATTAAATATTTTTGTTTAAATAAAAAAAAGTTTTTCAGACGCGCTTGTAAAATCTCAAAATTCTGTGTTATGGATTTCAGTATCGGCATCAATTTCCCCAGGCGAACTTGTTATAAACTCATGAAGAGAGGGAAACAAGTCCACTTCTCCATTACCTGCTCCCTTTTTCCACATATTTAATTTTGCCATGGTAGCGTTCACTTTATTTTGAACGTGAAGCAGGAAAATTTCCAAGCCAAAGCCAAAACCCGATGCAGCGCGTATCCCCACCAAACTCTTCCCGCCTCCCGGGAGTCACGCGTATCACACTTTGAGAAACACTGATCTATATATGTAGTAAAACAATGTTGGTAAAGATATGGTTTATTAAAAAGGTTAAAATATACACAGAGACTATTAGAACTATCGTTGACACATAAAAATTGAGGTTTAGTATAGAACTGATCGTCGTCGTACTTCTTTACAAATGGTTACGTTGTACTTCTTAATTCTCCACCAAATTCTCTAGCAAACACGTTACTCGCAAAACTCAACACATTCCCTCAAAGTGGACTATTAGACTGCTCGCATTTGACTATTCTTGCAGTCGCCTGAGCAGCGCTCCAGTTACGCATTTTTTCGTTCGAGAACATAGAATAGGCGAAATTCTTATGCGCTTTGTATACATTTTCTTACAGCGGACGACGCAGCCGTCCGCTTCTAAGACTGCATTATTATTAGGATAGATTATTTCTATCCTACATTCGGTGTACGAGAAATTCCTATCCCAAGCAAATACACTGAGCACCGTTTGTAATTTTCCCGTACCGCACTCATAATGTGAAATGCATTTGAAAGGAAGATAGAACATTCTGTAGCAGACGCGTAAGAATGTAAAAAGATGTAAAAACATGTTTAGCAAATTACCATTGAAACCAATGAATATAACTGTTCACGTGTAATCGTATTTAAAATGCAGACCTATTCAAACGAAAAGTAAGCACCTTGGACGCATTACGATGAAAAAAAAAACTGAATTAAGATGCTGAATATGATTGTTTAGAGTAAAATAGATAACATATATCTCGAATAAAGCTACACGAAGACATAGAGTATCAATATTTAATCAAATATCTGAATTCGACTGAATCCATAATAAGAATGGTTAACTTTTAGACACTATAATAAGTTGATGAATTAATATTTCGAATCAAAAGGATTCTGTAGCATATTAACAGAGAAGAGCGTGTACATGTATAGCTATATCGCACAAAAAACGTAGAGGATTTCAATTTCGGTCTAAAGCAGATTAAAGCTACAACATTTTTTAAAAGACCTGCATTAAGGTTGATTAAAATGCATACAGCGTATGCAGAGTTTATAGCAGAATATAATGCAAGGGTTGGATACAAATATTGCATAACGAAACTAATACGTGCCATTTGAGACTTCCTGTGATGAATACATCTGAAAAGCACGGTTTCAATGAAACCTATCAATAAAGTATAAAAGAAAATATCTCATCGTATCAAGGGATTCAATCTGATACATTCATTAAAATGATTTGCATGTATGTTCTGAGTATCAATGGAGAGGTATATTTAGAGCTATCAAACGAATTTACACCTACAGACACTTTGTCGTTCTCTGTGTTAAACGGTACATTTGTGTGTCTATCGTTCATTGCTGCTATGTCCAAATCAATGATCGTAATCTAGCGCCCGCAATTCACGCGTCCAATTTGAAATGGTCCAAAACCGTTATCATTAGCACAATCAGACAAACAATGCAATAAAACCTTACTTGACCAGATGTCGAGCAAAAGCGAAATATCATAATCGACACCCGCGGAATTAAAAATATCAAAAGTTTTTTAGAGGAACATATATACTGAAGGAAGTCATTGACTTCTATGAGTTTTTTTTCTGAAAATTGTAAGAACTTATTGGACATTTGTACACAGATTTCTTTGGCAAAAAACTAAAGTTGATTTTTGAGTTTGTAATGCGACATTGTTAGGCCATAAAAGCTTGCGAACGTGATAATTCGTAGAATGATATTAATTAATTGATCATTATTAAAGTGTTTTGTAAATAGTCACAAAATACAATATTTGCATCAGCGTTTCTTAAAAATGTATAGACAATGAATATATATGTATTACTATTACGTTTATTATCGAAATATTATTCTTAGCTATATGAACGATTAAATAAAAAGTTTATACCACCCCATGTTCCAATTCGTATTTCTTTTCTGTAATATTCTGCAGTTTTCCATTAGTAATCGAACCATTAGTGATTACCCCAATGTCCAGTTTTTCAACGCTTCTTTAAAAGGTATGGCTTAATTCACCACCTTATATTTATGATTCTCAATTTGGTTTAACTATTAAAATTTAATTACTTTAATCATTTGAGTTACGCAGAGACTTTCTCGCATATAATGTTGTCCTGTTGACCGAAATTTTTATTCGGAAAATATCAGAAAAATTATTGAGCAGTGTGAGAGTGAACTGCTCGTCAATGACCGATATAATTCATGCAAATTGTCTTAATAGTGTCAGGAGCAATAAGATTAAGAGTGCCTATGTATACATATACATTTTTAAGTCGAAGTTATCCGTACATCTTCGACCAAATGATACCGATTTGGAACAATAGACGTGGGCAAAACATTGTTTGGAAGTTAGCATAAGTTACAAAAGGGCAATCACGCCTCTCTGAATAGTACAAACACGCGCTGCGTTGATATCCATTTTATCTGCATCAAGCGATCGTCATTCTAATGGCTATTTGTCAAATTGCCATTGTACAGTATAGATTGCACGCACGGCCCAAAAATTCGAGTGAAACCGATTGACATCTATTCAAAACGACTTTCAGCACTGCTGAATCGCTAAACGTTATGATCGGCTGAAGTATCATGCGTAAACTAGTCGCGTCCAGCGCTTGTCGTTAACAAGAAACCATTTGCGTATTTGTTTCAATAAATAAATCAATTTGTGCACAGGCGACCTTTTATCTCGCCTTGCGTGTAATGGGTTGTGTCAACAAACGCTTTTTTTTTTCAGGCACCGAACATTTCCTGCCTGCACGGGTCCTACAACAAAGCACTGCTTTCGACAATGGCGTTATTTTGAAAGCTTGGATAAAACCAGTTTAACCCGATAATAGTTCTAAAATTACATACAGCCAATTTCTGCCTTTCATGTAAGTTTTTGATGTCCATAGTCGCATTTTTATGATGATTAAGTCTGTATCACCATGCGAAAAGAACGTTCCTAATCTTCTTTTCATACCTAGTGTGGGAAAATTGTACAGTCTAAAAAGAAATCGTGATATTTGGCGCAAGATATTTTTAGAACTTTATAGTCTCTACAGCCTCGTGTGACTTTGAAGTCCCATACCGATATATTGATATTTTGTTAGTCGAATTTAATTTTTTCCCGCAATTTAGTGCATGTATCTTGCTTTCATATGTTGCTTTATACGATGGTACATCACTGTATGGAATGTATTGGAAATCGGGAACGAAAGTTTCTTTTGAAAGATTTAATATACGTAAATGCAAATGTTGCACGCCGTTATGGCTCCACAGTTTCAAACTGCATTCTTTATAATAATATGATGTCAAATTGTGAATTAATTAGTGTATAGATATTGATATTTTGTCAGTTTCACATTACATAAATATTTCTGCAGTTACAAAATTCGTGCTATAAGGTATAAGCCAAATCCTATCGTATTATATGTATAGAGACTTTATATGCATTTAAATCATTTTTTGTTATTAGACTGCAATATAAAATCTGAGATAATCTAAATTCCAGTTTATGAAGATAAAAACCCAGTACTGTACCAATATTTATATACATATCGATAATGTTTTTAACATTACACTTATTACTATTATATTTTTACACTACGTTATACTAGATAAGAACTCATGAGTTACGTTGTAACACATTACGATCAATATACGTGAATATATACATTAATATATACATCACTCAATTGACATATATATCTCTACAAACATTTTTCGAATTATATCATCAGAACAAAGAGTTTTTAATCCGTATACCTTTCCTTTGAAACCGTTATCTTCCTAATTGGTTTCAGTAAATTAAAATGTTAGATTATTCTTTTTGTGCGCAAATGCAAATGATGGAATCATACATGCATTTACACATACATTAAACTAAACTGCCTTGCGGTACATAGATATATTCAAATTCATATGTGTACTGCCATATACAGATTGTGTTGATTTTATCTCGAATACCTGAATTATTTCCGCTGCTGATGGAAGTAAGAAAGAATGACTAAATAGGGCATACACGGTTTTAAGGTGTCTACCTGATGGTGATATAAAAGAATCCAACGAATTTGAACGATTCATTCCATTGTCATCGTACTTTTCTTTCGTATTAACGTGTATGTTTTATAGCCCAATGTATTAATAATAAGATGAATTTCTATCTAAATTAATTATATATTCTAATGTACAATATTTATAAACAAAGATATAAAATAACGTTTATTAGAAACATGTAGTTCTATTATATCTCTTACTTTCAATAGCAGCAGAAATAATTTAGGTACTCGAATTCAAACTAACACCCTGTAGACAATTATACTGAAGTTATTTGGTTATTATATTTCATAGATATTCAAACATAAATATAGGCGCCACGGAAAAAATGTGAACTATCGGATTGCTGGGCCTGAATTTCAATTTGTCAAATTTTTCGCTAAAGCTTTTTTACACTATAAAGTCCCAATCCTACATAAATTTATATAAATCTTAGAACTTAAATTACACTTATATTAAGAAGCTCAATAGCTTTTTCATAAAATATTTGTCCCAAGAATTCAGTCCAGTCAAAATTTATCCCCCAAATCTAGATTTATTTAGTCATAGTGACATAGTTGTACCTTATACTTTCATCCACGAATTAGAAAACAAAATAACATTCAAAAAGAGAAATAGGATAGAAACGCATTCTCTCTTTATAATTCCCAAATATCGTTCACAACACAATGGCTTACACGTTATACTTTATTTTCCTGTTTATAAAACAAAAAACCATACTGCGTGTTCTTCAAAATATACTATAAATATCATGTATGTAATTATAATATGATTATTTTATTACCGAATACACGGAATAATATTTGGAGCACGAGATCGAAGCTCCTTTGCAATTAGAATTTGTTAAAGTATAAGATAAAGAGTTCAAAAGTAAGACGATGTTCTAATATTGCTTGAAATTAACGTACTTCTCCATAGCTGGAAGATTTTAAGAAACCGAAAATCTGTTTGTAGATCAGACAATAAGTTCAATAAGAATTCCAAGATATAGAAGTTTTAATTAAGAATTATGCTCATAGAGAAAGACTATCTCAAAACTCATAGATCGCAAGGGTTTGTACAATAAACCTCTGTCTTCTGTTTTTGCAATGGCATTGTACTCGATCAATCATTTATATTATGTAAATCACAATATATATTATTAATTACAAAGGAATCTACGCTAATAGATCAGTGATATTTTTTAAGACGTAATCAATCATATTTATAACCCATAATTTACCATTGTTCATTTTTTGGGAGGCTCGATTTTTATTTATTTTTACCTGAGCAGTGGAACTTTTACTTTTGATTGTGGAACTATATGTTATACTTACTGACTGCTATAAAAGTTACAAACTCAATAAAAATATTTTTTCTCTAATCAGCTTACTGCAGAAAATACATTAATTAGTGAATTATTTAGGTTTACACTTGGCTTTGGCATATAAAGGGATAAAGTTCTGTAACCGAATTACATAGTGCAGGGCAGTAAATCAATTTCCAGAGCTCCGTAAATGCATCACGTATCGCAGAACTAAGAAAAATAACCATTGCCTTCCACGCGTAAAAATAATCGACTCTTTTTAGGATGCTACCGTATGTCTTCATTATCCTAATCCTGTTGAGCAGCCCAGAGCACAGTAAATCAATATCATTTTCTCACAGCTTTTTTTTGCAACGATAAACTTACAAAACTGTTAATAAGCTCGAGGACGGGAGTATTTTCTCGT
This sequence comes from Ampulex compressa, assembly GCA_038496175.1. Classification (NCBI taxonomy): domain Eukaryota; kingdom Metazoa; phylum Arthropoda; class Insecta; order Hymenoptera; family Ampulicidae; genus Ampulex; species Ampulex compressa. The sequence goes on along the minus strand of JBCFXI010002450.1, from coordinate 11,301 downwards.
AAGCATAAGCGAACTGGAGATTATTCTTGAACGCTGGTACGGTTAAACATGCAACTTTCCATTCGTGGCTGATATACCATAATTAAACTGAAAATAAATTTCCGAAATCTCGACGTGGCGCGGCATGACGTCGATCATCATTACGAAATTAGTTTCTGGTTTATGCAGAGTGCCTTCGACGAACGGCGAGTTGCCTTAATATAGTTTTACTTTAATAGAGCGGGCCGCTACGGCCGACGTTAACGCGACGAGATAACTTCTGCCGCGCGTGCTTCTCAATTTTATTAAAACTGCACTTCTGCGTAAAAAGGAGCATGCCTCTTTTCCACTCTCCGGCCGCTTTCCGTTCGTTCCACGCCGACGCGCGACTATCGCGCATCAGAAAAAACGCCTGGGCAAAAAGTTTCGTGAGGAAAGACGCAGTGGGATGTCGGGGAGATAAGAGGAGTCACCGTGAGGCAGAAAGAAATCGAAAAAGCGCCGCGGCGCTCATCCTTTCTTCAATCTCCGCTTCCTCCTTTCTATTTCCTGCCGTTCACCGATGCCGCATGATCGTTCAGATTCCGATAAAATATGCAAAATTCGTCGTCCCTTACACTTTTTGCATCCTATGATTGCCTGTTTTTCTGCGCTGTCCTTGCACCGTATTTCAACCCTTCCTTCTACTTTCATGAGGCTTTTCAAAAAAGAAGCATGTTCACGGATTGAAGAGGAAAGGTGTGAGATGATGTCTGTTTGTTTGAAAATGTACGGGAGCAGAGGATGGTGTAACTCTCCCCAGCTAAAATGAGGAGACTGAGAGGTTACAAATTAAATGTTCAGGCACCACGTGTCTGTGTTTGTTAAAGAACAAAGCACTGAATTTACTAACAACGGTAAGCATGAGAATAATATAAAAAAAATTAAGTAAGTGATGTAAGTAATAAAGAATAACTAATATACAATACAGCGTAAATGCCTCAGGCTATAACGATCAGGGGTCTAAGAAAAAACCAAATTATGCGATTCACAAACAAATGCGTAAAACGTCCGTACTCGCAAAGATTTAAGGCGCAACTGTTAAAAAGTACTCAAGGCTGTTGCTAAGAGAGAGAGGTGAATCGAACTCTCTCATAAGCGCCTCCGTTAAAGTAAGCACCTTATATCCATACCATGCTTAGACCACGTTCACTACGAGGACCGGCTAACGTTCGAATCTTTCTTGAACACCATTGAAATACGTCATTTTCAATCAATTTCATTAATTACTTCAAATATATTCATTGAGTGATTATTTACACGTACATACACACGCACACGCGTATATGCATACATATATCCTCGAAATAAATGAGAATTAAGAGTTTGTGCAAAGTGTGTGGAAATAATGTACCAGACCAGAGAACGTTCAAAGAAACGCTACTCTAAATTTTAATTATATACAATGTTCCGTGGTCTTGAGAAGGGAAATTATTATAAATGTAATAATTGTCAAGTTCGAATTATAAATGATGGTCTTACAACATCATATGTCTGGAGAATTCCATTTTTCATTCCTGACAGCAATGTTGGACTACAAATTAGAACAAATATTGTGGAACTGTGCGAACTGGAATTTGAAAATAGATGAAAATTGTTATCTAAATATTCTACTTGGAATAATTGGAAAAATGTTACCAGCGATGCAATGAAAGCATTTTTTGATATTATTCTAAATATGGATCTTATTCCTTTCGGAAATATAGAAGAATAATGGAGGCAAGAATTTTGTGCAGAAATACCGTGGTTTGGCAAGATATTCACAAAGCAGAGATTCCTTAAAATATTTTGGATGCTTCGCGTTAATGAAAGTGTGGTACAAAATCCAGATCTGAGAACTAGAGCGCAAAAAGTTAATAATGTTTTAGAATATTTAGATGGAAAATTCGGAGAACATATTATCTTAGGCATGGAAATCTCGGTTAATAAAACTGTATTCGGATATAAAGCTAGAACACATTGTATTGCACATAACCCTATGAAGCCCACTAAATGAAAATTCGGATATACGTTTTGGCAGATTTGAAAAGTGGATACATTTGTGCTATTTTCCCCAATTACGGAAAAATAACCACAGACAGTTTAATTAAACCTGAATTACCCCTAAGTACACAAATAGTCTTACACCTCTCCAATAAATTATTATAAGAACTACTTAAAGCAAGAGGGTACCACATTTTTTCCGATAGGGATAACACCAGTTTGATACTTGAAGTTACTAAAACTAAATGCACACCTAACTGGGACCATTACCAAAAATAGAAAATACGTGCCCTCGACTACATATACGTAAACCAAATTTTCAAGAAAATAAAACGGCGGTAATTCGAAATAATAATTCTTTATTATTGGTATCGAAAGATAAGAGAGTACTAATTATACTGAGTACATAGGATTCGGCAAAGATGCTAATAAAAATCCAAATTGAGCATGACAGTACTATGTGCGACTTGATAAAACCGCAAGTAATTGAGTATAATACAAAAAGTATAGAAGGGGTAGATCGTGTAGATCACTATATTAGTAGTTTTTGGTTTTTAAGAAAAAGCTTAAAATGATGGAAAAAATGACTTTTTTCAGAACTTTCAAACAGCTGTAACAACAATGATTTTCGACAAGGATCTACAAAACGTGGAAGAACGTCTACTATAGATAAAGAACAAAGACTAAGTCGAAAACTCCATGTAATTTGAGTTCTTCTTAATAAAAACACCAAAGATAGTCTTGTTTGTTCTAATTCTAATAAAAGGCGTAGAACAAATTATTATTGTGGCACTTGCAACCTAATTGCAATCTAATTTGAGTTCTTCTTAATAAAAACACCAAAGATAGTCTTGTTTGTTCTAATTCTAATAAAAGGCGTAGAACAAATTATTATTGTGACACTTGCAACCGTCCACCAGAATTAGACATTGGCGATTGTTTCCTTCGTTATCACACAAAAAAGATAGAAACAATGAATAACATTTACAGACAAATAAGAATTACAGAAACCTTTTTATTTTTGTATTTTGAAACTAACATTTTTATTTCCTTTTAAAACTAACATTTGTAGAAAAAATTACTTAAACATAACAGTAAAATATGAATAACAATCTTTAGTACACCTTTAGAGTGTTTGCCCAACATTTATAAATAATATTACTAATAAGAAACAGCTTCATAAAACGTATGTATCGTCTTTTTTAATCACTTCGAAATGAACAAAACTTGTCTGAATCCTATTCATTTATCAAGTTACACAAAGGCAGTAATTTAGAAGCATTATTTTTCATTATATGCGCCTGTAACGTCTTTAATAAGCGCAATCCTGTTGGAATTAGTAATTACGCAACTAAAATGGCATAAGCGTATAATGTACTTGGCAATTAACAAACCCAGGCAATTTGGAATGTACGTAATTGCATTTCGTAAATGTCAAATTGCCCAGGTTTCTTAATTGCCAAGTTCATCTTTCTGGAAACGTGATATTAGGCCGCTAATAATCAGTTAAAAGCGCATTCGTTTCTCAAACATTGACGATAAAAAGTAGTATTTATTTTCTTCTGTCTCAAAAACGATAAATGAGGAAATTGAAATATAAACTTCACGTAATATAGAATTTTTTCAATTTTTTTTTTTTTTAAATAGTGAATATATCTCGGGCAGCAACGGTCCTCGTATTAATGATGAACAACATTGCGAACTGGTTTATACGTTTCACCATATGTATTCTTCTCAGTAATATATTTTCGAACAGAATGCTCGTTATCACTTTGCAAGTTGAAACGCGATCGCATTTCGCATATCCCATCAAAATACACGAGTGTTCGAAAGAGGCGCGCTAATATCGATTTACTCAAATCCGAAATACGTGTAGCTGTACATAGAAGGAGATATTTTCTCGGATATATAAATGTCAGCGTTTATTACGACTGATATGCAAGCACGAATATGCAAAATAAAATATTTCAAAAAACGCTTACATCTACATTTAAATTTAAGTACGTGCCACGAATAAGATTCGTTATACAATCTTAATCCATTGAAAGGTATATTTTTATTTGTAGATAATCAAAGCTCAGTATTGAGATCAATTGAAATTGTGAAACTCTACTTTCTTTAGTCTCTACTTTTTATCATATCATTTACCAGTCGAACATAAATTAAATATGTTTTCCAACTTTCACATTATATCATAATAGAAAATATAATACATTTGTAAATCCAAATGTTACCAAGATGATAGAATTTGCAATCGAAACAAATAATGATGTGAGTGTTCTTGGTAGTGTGTACAATAAAACCAAAACGTATCCTCCCTTAAAAAAGTATTAAAAATCATTTTCTAAACCTGTTATTTCTTGTTGCTCTAACTGAAAACACAATTGAGATCTTTAATGTTACGCGACAGTTTCTAAGAGTGCTGTACAAGTATCGTGGATGTTTGCACGACAGGTAACGAACACAGAAAAAAAAGTTTGCTATTTCCGTTTTACACAACGAAAAGTAGTTGGAATCACAATAGTCTAGAGCAGTACACATACTTGCGATAAGACCGATTAGAAATTTATAAGTGGAGGCTAGTAATAATGAAAACGAAAAGTTAATTGCAAAATAAAGTTAGCATGTATTCTAAATAAGATAAAATGATACAAAAGTCCAAAAATCTGGAAAAGTGCGGATATAAAATGTAAATTATATAAACATAATTACAATGTGTATTTACTTTATATCGATAGATTTATAAATGCGTATATGTATTATTTTTGCGCTTGGTTTATGCACAATGCTCGGAATGGAAATGTTGAAAATTGGCGTGAGTAACAGGGAAACTTTTACAATACCTAAGGATTAGTTACCACACCAGAAAAATACCATATTGCAATAGATAATGAAACTTAACGATAGTAGTACAAGAATTTAACCCTTAACGGTCGTAAGTTATCTATCACCTGACAACAGTACTAGTCGCTGCGCTCGTATGTCACGTGGAAGGGGACAAGACGGATCCCGTCGAAACTCGCTATCCGTGAAATGTGGGCACGATTGCCTTGTCGATTAAGCATCAGTAACAAAGCAATTACCATCTACAGTGATATATCAATGCCTTTTGTAGTCAATTTTCAATACATCGAGCCCAAAAAATTAATAATGAAAATTGTGTTAACTTCGAGGGTGATAGTGGCAGTGAATGTTTTGTAAACAGTTCTCAAAGTGATTTTGATTTTAATGATGAGACTAGCGGTCACATCTTATTGCATCCCACAGAATGAAAAGCTATACCTATAAAATATTCGAACGAAGAAGAAAATTATGTAGAAATAGAATATGATGAAAACTCGGACGATGATTGGATTAAAATCAAAAGCGATGATGATGATTCGGAAATATTCAGCAGCCTATAGAATGTTTTGAAAAATTGTTTATTAACGAATTCATAACGGAACTTGCAACCTGGTGAGAGTCATGTATAAAAAACTAGCATCCGATAAGTGTTAACAATAATAACCACCAAAGGAGAATTGGCGAGACGTAAATTGTCCAAAAAGTGTTTTGATCACTTCAAATAACTACCCTGATTTATAAACTAATGAAGCTCAAACACTATTACAGTCTGAATTGTGATTTAAAAATTATTTTAATTTAATGATTATTAAAAAAAGAATTATTCAAATAAACTAACATTTTACCAAATACATTAATGCTTAAAATAACTGAATTTTAGCAGTATTAATCATTTGTTATAGCTAGATGGTTTAGCGTGGGTAATTATGTTACGCTATGCTAAACTGTTTTATTTATTTGATTCTTTGCTCTTCTTATTACACACTTGCTTGTTATACTTATTTGATTCTTTCCTTGAAGAAGACCACACACCCACACATTAAACTGTTTTATGTTGGTATGAGTTCTTTGTCACTTTAAGTTGGGCACAGCTTGCGGCAAACTCTATTTCAGACATTCTAGCACTACGGCAACCCAATTACGCACTTCGCAACTTTCCAATCGTATACAAAACGTTAACTCTTTGCCCTACAACCACGTGTGAGGCTTGTGGCGAGGTAATCGGCCCAAAACTAATTATCACAAGCATGACCCGTGGTATGTTGGTCGAGCAAAATGTATACATCACGTGCCACGCTCATGGTTTGTGTTACATATACCATTACATGTACCTGTATGCTTTGAAAGATATCATACCACTGAAGATTACTAATTCTTTGTTGATTTTTGTAAAAACGCTAATTATGTAAAATAAGAATTTATTCAAGAATTGGACTTAAATGTTATTGATTTATTCTTGATTTCAAGATAATAAACTTTTTGTGGTATATATACCACAATTATTAACCCATATTCTTTGTTGTGTAATTTAATATATCATTTAGTTTTAATCATTTGTTTGTTCTTTATTTTTCATGTGTATTTTTGTAATGTGTGAAATTAAACCTATCTAAAGTTTTAAATGCTCGGAATTTTACAAGAGTATGCTCCATAAACAAATAAGTACTTTTCTCGAAATATATTTTCCTAATAGATACGACACTTTCCTTGTTTGCCGATGCTTTGTTTGTGGTTATTTATCAAATATCTTACGATATTAAACCCGTTGTACCTTTCACATATATTTACATTCCGTGAGTTGTGTGTGATTGGTTGAACTTAAGACCGATTTGCCGAACCATGGAATGGCTTGAAAGATGGGCTGTCTTCTTTCCGCTTCGGGTCCATGCTGTTGGAATTTAAATCGCAAAACAAAGGATTATCAATCGCGATAATGGCAGCAAAAACAGTGGCGAGAGCTATGGTGGTGTAGTGGATATAAGCTCGAAGTTCCACGCGAGAGACTCGTGTTCAAATCCCGTCCATCACCTCTGGTTTTTCTATAACTCTGGTGGTTTGGAACCCACCTTAAACAGCAGCTCCTAGGTAGCTGACCTCAGCAGTCGAAGTTCATTATAAACATCAAGAAACTCCCGATCTCCGACCAATCACAACAAATGCCTACGCTTTTTCGGCCAATCAGAAAGCTGTGAAACGACGAGTTGCCGATTTTCCTCCAATCGTCAGGGTTAGCGTACCTACGGTGTGGTCGCATGTATGCTACTGACAACGCGCGATATTCTTTCCATAGAGCTTCCATAGATTCCTTTTTAGAGCGAGACACTTTTCTAGAGAATTCTATCCCAAGCATCTATGCTTGTTCATTCCGGAAATGTCCCGTTATGTCGTTTATGGTATTTTAACTTCGTACTCTACATCGAGATCCGAGTTGAATGAAAACTAATATTATGATAACATTATGATCAAAGTCCAAGAGATATTATAAGACATAATGTAAAAGGTAGTAAGGCAAAATATTATAACGTGAAATGTTATAAGGCGAACGCAGAATATAACAAAAATTTTTAAAAATCTATAATGGGAATTCAAAGCTCCGGTAACATTGAAAAACTCCAGTAATAAGCAAACGATATATTCATCTCCAGTTGAAATTCTGTCCATTATTACTGTTACTGCTTGGGGCATTAACGATGAGGTATACCTCAGCGAGTGGTCATCAGATGTTTTATTACTCCGTACAAAACTCAAGCAAAAGGTGACCAGGCAAGGATTTGGTCAAAATAATCATAAAACATCTGATGAACAAATGCTTGCTCAGGTAAAAGTTAATTAACAAACGCGAAAAACGTTTAACGAGACCGTCAGGCCTACCCTTGCAGGACCGCCCCACCAAACTGGCATCTTCAATGCCTGTTAAATAGGCAACGTCCTCCCAACGAACAGGAAACTTTTAATCGAACATCACGCGAATACACATCGATAGGCGATCTCTCAATCTAGAGGTAGCTAAGTATCGTATCGAGCAATTCTCTCAATCGACACTGTAATACTATTCGATAGGCAATCCCTCAGTCTAGAGGCAGCCATTCATCATCACAATCGTAGAAGATTATTACACTCAACGACTTATTCATAGTCAACCGTGTTATTTATTGTGTAAATATACACATTGTGGTTATATCGTGAGTGCTCAATTCTCCAACCCTTGATTCCGGATCCCGTGATACAACCCAACTAGTCACCGTCCGAACACCTTGTACGGTGAGGTGATCTGCCTTTGGGAACGCCACCACTACAGGAAGCAGCAGTTGCTCACGGGAGAGATCACCCAAAAATAGCTATCCAGCGACACTCGCCCAACCATCGATACACGCACCACGGCCTTCTTGCCGGGTTAAGGGTTGATCGCGGATACGAGAGAGAGAGAGAAATAGACACGCCTGTTTTTCTCTCAAGCGTCAACGCACACGACAGGCTATTGGTTCAAGGAGCAGCCAAATCCAGTGTGCAAGACGTCGACGATTGCTGCATTTCTTTAGGCTATGTATGTTGTGACGAGCTCCGTTCCTACGGCAATTAAATCGAGAATTAAAACAAAGATAGAATTTAGTGGAATTAAACATTAGTAAGATGGCGGCCCCAATATTATTTTTACTATAAAAAAAAGGGAGAAGTTGTAAGAACCTTCAAAGGTATCGGTAACTCTTGAACCCCCCAAATAAACAGAAACTGGGCTCGAGTACGACAAAGGCACGTACAGGATCGCGTCCCACCATAGGAATTTTCGTTGAGAAGGGGTAAGGTCTACGGAATATACAATATATACTGGTGTTTTTGGCAACGATCGTTATTATTACGGTCATACTATTCACTGCATTCTCTCGTTCGTAGTTAAAAGTTCTTAGCGACGCGGTTATTCTCGATTTCCTTGATCTGAAATGTTTAATCAGTAAGCCTCGATTATTTGTTTAATATTGTTAATTCAGTTTCTCTCTACCCAGACATACAATTTTGAAATATTTCTGAACGATCTGAGGTGTACTCGTCTGCGTATCGAAAGGTCAGAAATGTCTGAAAATACTAACGCATGTTTTTGTTTTCTAATCGGAATTTTTCGGAAGATTCAAGGCGTATTGAAAAGAGCGAGGAAGTCTTTGCTTTATCCTGGTCTAAAATCATTTTCGAAAGAAGTGAGGTGCACTCGTTTGCGCATCAGAAAAACCGGAAGGATTGGATCAGTTTAATGAGTAGGCACATTAGACGAAAAACTTTGCGGTGAATAGGAACTCGAATTTCATTTTTAGTTGGAGAAATCAATAAAAATCGTTATTATAAAAAAAGGTTTTTAGGAATTCTTCCTCAATCTTCAAAATTCGCCCAAAATCGCTAAACTATTAGACTCATTCTAAGGGAGTGTCGCTTAGAGATGCTTGATTCAAAACCACAAATTCGTTTACCTTAAAGCGATATAACAATCGGTACCAACGATAGTTCGTGACAGTATACAACGGTTATGATCATATAGAAACGGCCAGAACCTGTATATTCTATGCCTCACCTTGATTAAAACAGAATCTGTATGACCAAATACGATTAAACATGATTTATTCTTAAAAGAATCCATTTATCATAAAAGTAATAACATGAAAAGGCGCAATTACTTAATAAGTTTCATAAAAAATTGCGATAAAAGGGCGCAGAAAAGAAATACACTATTGTCTTACCACATGCCGCGTGATCAATGGCGCCGATATCCAATAGCGAAAATGTTCGTGAGCAAGTTATTAAGTACTTGGCTCTTTTTATGTCATTATTATTATAATAAATCAGTACTTGTAAGAATAAATCACCTACCTCTTTACCCTTTTCGATACACGTTACGGTGTATTACTGCATTAGGTATTAACGGTAAAATATGCCTGAGACACCAGATTACTCCATACAAAACTCAACCGAAGGGTGACCAGGTAGCGAACTGGTCAAATAACCATAAAACATCTGGTAAAGGAATACTTACTCAGGTAAAAATTAATTAAAACGCGGAAAAACCCTCAATAGGAGCGTCAGCCCTACCTTTGCGGCACCGCCCCATCGAATTGGTATTTCAATATCAATTAAATAGCCAACGTTCTTCCAACGAAAAGGACCTCTTTTTCAACAACACGCAAGTACACATCGATAGGCGGTCCCTCAAACTAGAGATAGCCATTAATCATTTCAATCTTAGAAGTTCCATTATACTAAGCAACTCATATGTAATCAACTCTTGTTATGTAGTTTGTAAGAATACACATTGTTTGTTATATCGCGAATATTCAATTATCGATCCTTGGCTTTGGATCTTGTGATACCAACCAACTAGTCGTCGTCCGAAAACCTCGTAGGGCGAAGTGATCTACCTTTGGGAACGCCACCATATCTCGTAGCAGTAGTTGTTCAAGGGACAGATCACCTAACATTACTATCCAGCGACACTCACCCAACCAACGATACACCACGGACTCCGCCAGGTTGAGACACGAAGAAACAGCGGCGAAAGAAGATATTGGGATTGAGCACGTGGTTTAGTTTTAGCTGACGCGGAATTTTACAGAATGCGCGTGAACGACGACGCCCGTCAAGCATATACGAATGAGAGTGCACGAGTGCAGGAATCTTTGAGAAGAAGGACATAGGTGAAAAAAGTCTCAGAGTACACAGTGTACATGCAAGTAACGAAACAATATGGCTATCTAGGGCGAATCCTTCATCTGGTCTCGATCCTGGTATCGATAGGGCGGTCTAAAGAAAGAGGAATACACTAAACAGTTGATTGGTAACGCTCAAAATGTTAAGAGGAACAACGATCATCATTATCACGAGGATTTTTAGTTAGTCTATCTCAGGTAGCTTGAGTTTTTTGTGAAACGAAACTCATAATCAACAGTAGAATATCTTTTACGATTAAATTGATTTTACGAATTGCTGATAAAACTGAATATGTTTCTCACACGCGGAACATGGTTTTTTCGTGGAACAACAATCTCGCCAGATCCTCGATCGACTCGGTACATTAATCCAAAAATAAACGCATGCTGCCGTTGTTATTGACGTATACGCCCGGTGAGCACAATTCAGCCATTCAGAATTGGCGCGTTATAAACAAACACCGAAAACCTTAATTGGAACCAGCAATGTGAGTACGCATTCTTTCCAAACACTAACTGCCAAAGAATAACGACATTGGCAATGCACGTCTGCAAAGTCCACCCCAAGCTCAGGTGGAGAAAACTCATTTCTTCAGTATAATTACAAAACAATTATATAATAAATAAATAAATAAATAAATATATATATATATTGTCACGATCTATCGTCGGGACCGATTTTTATATTGATTTATATTACGAAGATTCGCGGTTTTTCGGGGACAACGTGCCTACGCGACACTCCCCTGGGATGAGGCAGATTAATTAA
>JBCFXI010002449.1:0-22599 GCA_038496175.1 Ampulex compressa | reverse complement strand
TCCCTCAACCTTCTATACCCCGACATTACCCATTACAAACGAATCTAAAGAAAGTCGTGTCGATATCTTTTGTTTGGTGTAAGAAAACATTGGCTTTACTGACCGTATAATTTTTCTCCCTTGACCATTTTCATGCTACATGTCGACAAATACGAGTATTCGTAAATATAATGTCTTTAGATAATGGTTCGTTTAATGTGTTTGTAGAAGAATATCGAACAATTGCTTTATTTTCATTTTTAATCCTAACGTTACTCTTGATCGTTACCTTAATCGTATTATTCTACTTAAATTCAGGAGTCGAGGAACAAATTAATTATTCCGAGAATTCTTCGAGAAAGCGATCGACTGTTTGAAAAAACAGAGAACAACATTTCTACGAAACGAACTGCTCTGTTTACAAGCACGATTTTTTTGGAATTCCTATCCTATTCCTCGAATACCGTTAATAATTGAACCTACCCGACAAATCTGTATATCTATTATACGTACAACTTTCCTTCCCCTTTCTTTTTTTTTAGCATATTTGTTAATTAAAAAATATGGATCAATATAATCGATTGTGGCAATGCTTCTACTAATTTATAATTTGATTATTCACAAATAACTAAGAATCAAGTACTGCATTCACAAATAGCGGATAATCAAGTAATGCGTTCACAAATAACGAATAATCAATTAGCGTGCTCACAAATAATCAATAATCCAATAATATCTTTAAAAATGGCGAATAAAAACGCAACATCCTCATCGATCGCGCAACGAAGGCACCGATTAATCCTCCAATATCGCACATCGCAATTCTGCCTCGAAAATATCGAACGCGACATCCGCTATTCGCGATCGGGTAAAAAAGCTCGATCAACCTTTTCCGCCTTGGCGTGCATCGACAGGATCGCGACGATCAGTGCCAGCAGACGCCAATGACCACTTCCGGTTGCCTTCATCCTGACGAACGTCGCCTCGTGTCCTTTACGCCGACATGACGCCTCGCATCCTCTCCTTCGCCCTCCTGAAATCGCAAAGTTATCGCCATTACCCTTCTGCATCCCAATCCCCATCCTTCTGCATCCTATAAGATTGCATCTAAGGTGGAGGTGCAAGTGAAAAATAAGGGGCAATTGGAAATAATGATGGATACATGATAATACTTGAGAGTGAAAATGTATAAGGAGTAAATGTGTAAAGTAAAGTAGCGGTGGTCGATACTCCGAGGTTCTTTTTGTCTACTCGTTCACGTGGCTGAGGCTAGGCTTACTTTATGGAAGATTTATGATCGGTAGTCCTTGTAGAAACTATTCTTCTATTATATTATGATAAGTGTTCAGTCTTGACCACTTATTCGTCCACTTTCATTAACACCAGAATTACCAGCCACTTTCCGGGCATATTTAAAACACGATATACATCGTTAAAAAAAAAAGGGGAGATTAAAGGGAAATTTCGATAAATCAAAACGATAATCTAAATACTTCATGAGAATCATCGAAAATCTAAAAAATACATCCTTATAAAGCACTACGATTTTTTAAAGAGACCACTGACCAATCATTTCGACTGGTTTGGTAGTCCTAGTTTTAAAAAACCATCGACTACCTTTTACCTTACAAAAAATCAAAGAACGATCTCTGCACATCTCCCCAGCTAATAATAAACAACCATAAAACCTCGAATAACCTTCCACGCCTCGTGCATCTCGTCCATCAAAAATTCCTGCACGACGCAAAAATGCAGAAGCTCTCTCGTGGCATCGATTATAAAGTCTTGCGCCTCGTATCAAACGACGTCTGGTGCATTATCGCCATAATCGAACTTCGTTACGCCTCGTAATTCGACTTAGCGTCGCTGCGAGATTAGCAGCGCTAAGCCGTTATGTAAGGAGATGTAGGAAGCTGCAGGCGCGTCTCTCGAGTTGATGGATCGCCAGAGAGGCGAGCGCCAATGTCCGTTCGCAGTTTGCTAAGGCTCCTCGACGTAGCTTCCTTCCTCCGTCCTTTTGTTCCCTTCCTTTCAGCCTTATTCCCCTTTCATCGCCTCGATACAATGCGCACTTGTCCGCCTCTTTCGAGAGGGGACACTGCAGAGCTACCGGTGCCTCTTGATTTATGTAACGGCGCGATGCTTCGAGCCGACATCCTTGTAGTTGGGGGCTTGTAAGTGTCTGGGATTTTGTACGTGTTTTTTCAGGAATTTCCGTGTATGTGATTTGATTGTGCACGCGTATTTTATTGGATGTTTTTGTGTATGTGATTTGATCGCACGCGTATTTTATTGGATTTTTTTGTGTATGTGATTTGATCGCACGCGTATTTTATTGGATGTTTTTGTGTACAGGGCAATGTCTGTTGCGAATGGTTTTAATAATTTTATTTATTTGTTTATTTTTAGTAATTTAAATAATTCTGTTTATTTATTTTTGTGTTGTTTTAATAATTTTATTTTTTTTTATAGTTTTTATAAGTCGATTTATTTGTTTGATTTTTTTTTTGATAATATTGCGTGTATCGTATTATGGATAGTCGAACTATGTTCTATGAGGATTGGTTCTCGACTTGGGACTTTCACGTAATATTTATTAAGCGCGGTTGGATACCTCTTGTAGATTATGTCGTAGTATTAATATCCGCAATTTTCGAATCCCCAATCGCGTTTCTGACAGTTTAAAGCGCTAGTATTAAATTAGCAGGCGTAATAAAGTCGTGATTAAAAGAATTACTTCGCTCATCAACCCTACTTTGTTCCTCCAAAGTCTTAAACAGCGACACTGAAGAAACGCACAAAGAATCAAAGTCAATGGCGATGGAGATTCGTCTAAAAATCACCAGAATTCCAAGAAAATAGCGCCTTCACAGTTCTATTCAGGGAGAGGGAGGAGAAATTCGCAATTCCAAGCCAAGTGTGATTAGATCTGTTCCCTCGAGGTGGCCGTGCATTTGCCAGAGTTAATAAGAGGCGGGAACTTCTTTTCCTCGTCTCTCTTCTTTGCTTTTCTTTCTCCTTTTTCGACAGTCGCGCGGCTAATTATCCTTGGCTGGTTGGAATGCGTCCATTGGTAAGTATCCAGCCTGCATACCCGGTTGCGCGTATCCGCATTACGCAAGCGACGAGATTTTCCCTCGCGAGATGCGCCGATATGTATATGACGGTACAACGCCTGGCAAAAGTTCGGGTACACACAACCTCGTGGGAAACTACTGAATCCCTTATTGTCGATGCGATTCGAATTTTTCTTACCATGGACGCGATTTGAACTTTTCTTACCATGGACACGATTTGTATTTTGTACCGTCGATGGGATGTGAATTTTATTTACGATGGATGCGATTCGAATTTTGTGTCGTCGATGGGATGCGAATTTTTTTTACCATGGACGCGTTTCGATATTTGTACCATCGATGGGATGCGAATTTTTTTACCATGGACGCGTTTTGATATTTGTATCATCGATGGGATGTGAATTTTTTTACCATGGACGCGTTTTGATATTTGTATCGTCGATGGGATGCGAATTTTTTTACCATGGATGCGATTCGAATTTCCTACCGTCGATGGGATGCGAATTTTTTTACCATGGACGCGTTTCGATATTTGTACCGTCGATGGGATGCGAATTTTTTTACCATGGACGCGTTTTGATATTTGTATCGTCGATGGGATGCGAATTTTTTTACCATGGATGCGATTCGAATTTCCTACCGTCGATGGGATGCGAATTTTTTTACCATGGACGCGTTTTGATATTTGTATCGTCGATGGGATGCGAATTTTATTTACCATGGACGCGATTTGATATTTGTATCGTCGATGGGATGCGAATTTTTTTACCATGGATGCGATTCGAATTTCGTACCGTCGATGGGATGCGAATTTTTTTACCATGGACGCGTTTCGATATTTGTATCGTCGATGGGATGCGAATTTTATTTACCATGGATGCGATTCGAATTTCGTACCGTCGGTGGGATGCGAATTTTGTACCACGGATGCGATTCGAATCTTTTTTACCAACGACGCGATTGGAATTTTGTACCGTGGATACGATTCGAATCTATCACCATCGTCGCCATTCTAATTTGGTACACTTCTTCCTAACCGCCTCAGCAAAGCTCCCATACATTTCACGTTGACCTTGGACAAATCTCTCGATTCGATTCATTCGTCGTCCCCATATCCGGCACCTGTCACAAGTACGATCGTTTCGCAGCCTCGTTCTAATTACGAGTCCTCTGTTGCGCCAATCCGTCGTCGGTTATTACGGTTTCTCCACGTGGGCAGACGCGGATGTTCCTCTGCCTTCCTCTCTTTTTTTCCCCCCTCGGTTTCGACGGGACAGAACCGAATGGCGATCGTCCAGATTCGGCACGCTCGAGTTTAGAAAGCTGAAGGCTCGATTTCAGGATACCGCCTTTGGGATCATCCTCGATCGCCTTTGGCGCACGTTCTCGTAATACCGAGCCGCTTCTTTCCTTTTCTCCTCCTCCTCTTTCTTTTTTTTTTTTTGGCGCATCGATTTGAAAGACCAAGCTGATTAAACGCGCCTAGGCTTCCTCTGTTTTTCTGATACAGAGTGTCTCGAAATTCGCGCAAGATTTGCGGATAAGGTGTGATCATTTTTTTAAAAGGATGAGTACGAATTAGAAGGATTGTATAGTGTGTCCAAAAATTCACGAAAGATTTGAGAATTTGAAGAGACGATTGCCTAGGTAAGAGCAAAGCTTCTTTTCCTCTTTCATCATCAGCTTCTTCAAGCTCTCTCATTCCACGTGTCATCGTTTCATTTTCATCCACAAGCCTGGTTTGCTTCTACTTTTCTCTTCCTTCATCACCAGCTTCTTCAAGGTCTATTATTCCACGTGTCATCGTTTCATTTTCATCCACAAGTCTGGTTTGCTTCTGCTTTTCTCTTCCTTCATCACCAGCTTCTTCAATCTCTCTTATTCACGTGTCATCGTTTCATTTTCATCCACAAGCCTGGTTGGCTTCTGCTTTTCTCTTCCTTCATCACCAGCTTCTTCGACCTCTCTTATTCCACGTGTCATCGTTTCATTTTCATCCACAAGCCTGGTTGGCTTCTACTTTTCTCTTCCTTCATCACCAGCTTCTTCAAGCTCTCTCATTCCACGTGTCATCGTTTCATTTTCATCCACAAGCCTGGTTTGCTTCTGCTTTTCTTCTTCTTTCATCATCAGCTTCTTCAATCTCTCTTATTCCACGTGTCATCGTTTCATTTTCATCCACAAGTCTTGCTCGCTTCTCCTTTTTTATCGCCAGCTCCTCCAACCTCTCCCTCTTTCTTTTTTTTACGTGTCATCGGTGAAAGCCATGCACGGCCACGAGCAACTGCCGCTCGATAATTCTGGAATTAATCGAGACGCTCCCGAGGAACCTCGCCGCTTCTAGCTCTCTGGCGTCGTGAGGATTGCGCAATGTAGAATGGCACTGGGTTTCGGCTAGGGTATGATAACGCGGACTCACCTTTCCTCGAAGGTGGTCACGTAACGCTACTTGCGGTGAGGAGGGTCATTTTTGAAAGGCCCTTTATGGCCAGCCGTGGTTTCGAGCGAACGTCTCGTTTACTTGCTTTGTCCTGAATCGCTTATGGTTTTATTTATTTTATTCGAATTCGTAGGCTGTAAATTAAAGACCATGTATGATCTGTTGCAGTTTAGAGACAACGTATCATTTGAGTGATTTGTTCTAAATTGTTTATGGTTATTTTTTATTTTGTTCGAATTGGTAAAGTGTTGTAAATTACGAAGACTAGTTCGGTTATTTATGATCAATTGCGGTTGGAAGGTAAAGTCTCTTTCACTTAATTTGTTCTAAATTATTAATGTGTTTTTCTATTTTGTTCAAATTCCTAGACTGTTGTAAATTATAAAGACTAGTTTGGCTATCTATAACCAGTTGTGGTTTAGAGACAACCTATCGTTTAAGTGATTACTTCTAAATCATTGATAGTTTTTTTATCTTCTTTGAATTCGTAGGCTGTTGCAAATTAAAAAGCCAGTGTGACCATGTATAACCAACCACGCTTTCGAGACAACGTCTCATTCACGTGCTCCGTCCTAAATCGCTTATGGTTTCTTTCATTTTTTCTAATTTATAGACTGCTGTACATTAGAAAATTACTTTGACCATGTATGACCAACCGCGGTTTCGAGACAACGTCTCGTCCTTATTCTGAATAGCACCTTTAAGTTTCATTAGACCGCAGCGGATCAAAAGGCCACTTTGATCATCCACGACCAGCCGTGGTTTAAATCCAACCTCTCGTTTGAGCGATCTCTCCCGAATCGCTTACGCTTTTTTCCATTCTCCCCAATTCGCAGACCCTTGCAGATCAAAAGACCACTCTGTTCATCTGTGACCAGCGGCGGTTTGGAGGCAGCCTCTCATTTCCGCGCTTTGTCCTGAATCTCTTAGGATCTTTTTCACTCTCTCGAATTCGTTGTAGATCAAAGGATCATCCATGATCATCGTGACCTTCTAAGATATTCGGAAGATCATCTTGATCATCTATGACCACCTGTAATGTAGAGCCAATTTCTAAATGACCTGCTTTGTCTTAAATAACTCATGGTTTCTCTCGTTCTTTCGAATTTGAATCAGTGTCTTGCTAGCTTATAGCACTGTATTTGTTGCATTATCTAGTAACAAAAAAAAAATCCTCCAGCTCTAATTCTGATGCACGAAAGTAAGAATGATCGATTCTGGATCGATTCGACTTTGAGGAAGAGTAATGGAGGTTTCATCGAGCGATTTATATATGTGTATATATATATATTAATTTATATGGATGGAGAATCGCGATGTCGCAAGGCGCTTTTAGAAGCGCGACCCAGAAATCGATAGTCGGCGCGGTCGAAAAATCGATCCGCGAGGAGATCGTTCGAGATCTCGGATGCTGGGCGCTTTACATACAATCGAAGATAATCGTGCGAGGCACGTAAGGAGTTTCACCCGTTATGAAAGCCGGGACGTCGATTCCGTAACGAAGTTCCACGGTGAGCGTAATATCTAAATGCTGCCGCTTCGAAAAAGTCGGATGTGAACGTCTTTCAGGCGGAAAGCTGTCGAAAAGCAGGGCCTTTCGCTGTCGCAACGACGAATGCTGGCTCGATCCAATTATCGGTATGGACCTGTGCTCGTGACCTCCCTTAGATAGAGAGAGAGATAGAGAGTAAGATACAGACAGAGAGAGAGAGAGAGGAAGAGACAGACAGACAGATAGAGAGAGAGAGGGAGAGGAGGAGAAGGCTTTGTAAAAATGAATTGGAGCAATATTGTGCCAAAGAATTGTGATGGGCGTAAAGTGCATAGAAGGTAAATTGAGAGATTCAGGTTCTTCTACAGGGAGAGAGAGAGAGAGAGCCTTTGTAAAAATTAATTGGCGCAATATCGTGCCAAAGAATTGTGATAGGAGCAAAGTGCATAGAAAGTAAATTGAGAAGCCCTGGTTTTTCCTTGGATAAAAAAAGAGAGAGAAAGAGTGATAGGGCCTTTGTAAAAATGAATTGAAACAATATCGTGCCAAAGAATTGTGATAGGAGCAAAGTGCATGGAAAGTAAATTGAGAAGCCCTGGTTTTTCCTTGGATAAAAAAAGAGAGAGAAAGAGTGATAGGGCCTTTGTAAAAATTAATTGAAACAATATCGTGCCAAAGAATTGTAATAGGCGTAAAGTGCATAGAGAGTAAATCGAGGAACTCTGGTTCTCCCTTAAATAGAAAAAGAGAGAGAAATTCGTCAAAATGAATTTCAACAGTAACGTGCAACGATTGGCGATAGGCGTAAATTGCATAGAAAGTAAATCGAGATATTCCGCTCATCGATCATCTGGATTCTAAGGTGGGAATGTAACACGCGAATATCATGATATATCGTCCAAGTCGTAAATACGACAAGCCACTTCGCTTATTCCCGAGACACCCCTTATACATTTTCGTTGCCACGCTCGGTTACAGCGTAACACGTTCGCCTATGAAATCGCGAGATAATATTCCGACTTTCCAGGACAAATAGCGTATTCAGAGGCGGCTGTCTTTATAAATTCCCTCGCGCTCGAACTGCGGTTAGGCGTGCAGCGCAGTGCCGTCAGAATCCTGGTTCGCACGTCGCCTTAGCGATCTCATAATCGCGTGCAACCCTTTCGTTGCACTCGTTTCAGGGTATTTTTCATTCGCGCAGGTATCGATCCTCTTCGTGAGAAGTGGAATTTATTGGCCTGGAGGAAGGTTCTTTCAGGAATAAGTTTCTGTTCTTTTCTTATTCTCTCATATGCAAAGTGGGCTTTGTATATTTATTACTCGTTTATTTATATATATAATCATGTTCTTTATACTTATTTTTTATATTCACCTTCTTTATGTATTTATTACTTTTATACTCTATCTTTGTATATTTATTTAAAAGAATTAAAGCGATTTAAAAAAAAACAGAATTAATCTACATACCGAATCACGGAGCTTGAAATCACATAGACATCCAACAACTCAAAAACACGATTACTCGTATTTTAATCCCTCGAGCCTTTAATCCTTCACCGGTTTAAAAAAAGTCTGTCCAATTAATTCGCATATTTAAACCTGGAGCTTGATATTATATAGACAGCCGACAACTCAAAAACACATCTCAATCCCTCGAGCCTCTAATCCTTCGCCAATCCTCGAAAAAAAAACCCTCGAATCAATCCACTCACTGAATCGCGTAGCCTCGAATTACACAGGCATCTAGCTCAGAAACACGAGCAGTCGCAGCTCAATCCCTCGAGCCTCTCGCGTCTCTCCGAGTCCAAAAAGGCCGACGAATTAATTCGCATATTGAATCGCGGAGCGCGAAATTACACGGGGTTACGTATCTCGCGTAATCCTCCTTAAATTACTGCCACTCAGAGGCGAAATAGTCGCATCTCTGGCTTCGAGAAGGAAAGTGAAGGTGTGTTGGCAATTAGTATCCACTTGGACAGGGCTGAGATTCGAATGGCGATCGTAATGATCGGCTCCTTCCAGGAAAGGCGATCGCTCCTCGGCCTTAAAGGCCTGCATTTATCGCCCGGCGTGAGAGGAAATTTCGATCCTGCCCGCAGTTAAGGGCAAAGTCACGCTTCCTGCATTCGATCGGCCATGGAAAACCGCAGGATATAATACGCGTGTCGTTATATGTATCGTTGGCGAGTCGAGGACGCGGAGGTTCCCTTTCTTCTTCTTATTCCAGAGCCAAGAAGCTTGGAAAATCAAATAAACGAATGGATGATTAGATAAAAATAT
Source organism: Ampulex compressa (assembly GCA_038496175.1). NCBI lineage: Eukaryota > Metazoa > Arthropoda > Insecta > Hymenoptera > Ampulicidae > Ampulex > Ampulex compressa. The sequence goes on along the minus strand of JBCFXI010002449.1, from coordinate 13,331 downwards.
GTATATATGTGCGATATATCGAAAGATTTGATAAGTGTGAGCTTGCAAATTTGAGTAATATGTTAATAATATAATAATAATAATTTACAAATGTTAATAAATTGAGTTTGAAGATGTTTTACGTTTCGTATTCCCCTTTTTATGCAATGATTTTATTTAATTATTTTATAAGCGTTTCTCGAATGGCACAGTTTTTTATTTGATTGGCAAAGGACGATTGTTCGATTAGAACCTTATTTAATAAGCTTGGACATTCTTCCTGATTATGCAGCGTGTTGTAAATGTAAATGTAAATGTCCTCGTTTCTGCATTGAATGAGAAAAACTCTCGAGTTTATCTGTACGATTTGGTTTATTTAAACTGATCGAGTTTTATATTTAATACGTACTCTGATACGGTGTCAAGGGTTCAATATAACAATATATCGAATATAAAGATAGCAGATGATCAAGAGCAAGTCTCGAGTTATTAATCTTTCTCTTCAGCAAGACGATGATTCGCAAGTGGGTCGAGATCGAGTTATTCCGCGAATTCGCTTTATTAAAAGAGAGGTGCAGCTGGATCGTGAGAAGGTGCCACTTTGAATCGCTGAGAGATAACGCCGACAAAGGAACTGCGATAGAACGTGGAAAATCGATCGAAGAACTCTTCGTTATCTCGATCGATCGAAGGATCGCGGCTCGCAACGAGCGCATTTCAACGATACCACTCTTTCCTCTCTTCGTATCACGACCTCGACCTCCCTCTCTCATTTTTCTCTCGCGTGGAATTAGGCTGAAAAACGAGGGAGAATTTTCTCGTGGAATTAAATAAAACCAAGGTTTTCTATTCTGACGATAATATACAGGACTAAATGATTTATTCGTTTGGAAGAAACTATATTTTCAGCATGAAAGATATATGAATATAACCACAAATTCATCAAGTCTATGTACTTTCTACAAGTGTTCGATATGTGCCACTTTGGCGACAAGTTTGACGACACTTTGACAAGTAAAATTGACAAGTGTACTTTGGCGACAGGTTTGAGTTTCCGTGTTCCCTGATCGATTGGAAATCGTTTCCAGAGATGGTGGAGCCTCGAGGGAGCTGAGAAGTTAAGTTGCGACTATTTGCTTTCCCAGGTACAGTAATGAGGATTACGGTAGAGACGTAACTGTCCGCGATCATCAAGATTAACCGCTTAGATTAACTCGATATCTTAACTAAGATCTGGGAAATTTGAAACGCCCAAAGAATCGATCCGATGAAAGTGAATGCGTCGCGACTCGCGAGGCTAATGTGTACTCCGAGCGTTGACAGGGTACTTGACTGTAATAATAAATTATTAGACAATCCTATAATAAATTATTATACGTACAGAGTCACGGTTCAAACAATACTTACGTAAGTAATTCGAAAATCTCTTATCTAAACTCCAGATTTATCTACATCGATGCTTCTTCCAAATTTTTTATGTCGTTTATTCTAGTAGACGAATTTTTCGCCACACAAGTTATCTACAATTTATTCCACAAAAATCCAATTATCTATATAATATCTATAATATTTATATAATATATAAGTGTACAAATGTCTCAAATTTATAGCATCTTATGCAAGTACCAAGCAAATAACGCGGAGCATCTCTTCCTTAGAGACATTGTTCGATTTAAATCCGCAATTCCAGTTACAAAGGCTTACAATTACAATAACAAATCCAGTTGCAATTCCACTTAGAGGCTTACATCGTCCGCGCGATCGCGGATGTAATTTCCAGGGAGGAAGGCGGACGCTCGAAATTGAATTTGGCGGCCGAGGAAGGGAGAATAAGATGGACTGGAATTGGCGCTCGTGGACTTTGAGTACTCGAGGACCTTATTCACGAAGCGCCCGCGGCCTCTCGTTAAACGCATGCCACGCGAACACGAGCGCCTCTCGAGTGCCGGATACAAATTGGACCGCCGGCCGACTCGCGCTTTTTACTCGCGCTTCTCGAATGCCGCTGGAGTGTCTTACGAGTGCTCCGGGAATCTTTAGTGCGCCTCGTGATTATAAAGAGTCCGCTGGAGCTGTAAAAAGTGCGAGTCTCTGGGTACTTTAGGGGAGATAACAAAATTTAGAGTTCAATTTTAGGAGATAAGAGTGATTTGTAGTTCAATTTTGGTCGATAAAGTAATTTGTAGTCCAATTTTAGGTGATAAAGTAATTTTAGAAATTAAATTAGAAAGATAAAATTGAGAAATAGAGTTAGAAATTTGAAGAAATGTAGAAAGATACATTTTAGAAATTAAATTAGAAAGTTATCAAATTATTTAAAAAGGCAGCTGTTCTTTTTTTTTTTATGTTACACGATTTTGTGGCGGTGTATTTTTTGAGATTTTCCACGATTTTATTGGAGCCTGTAGATTATTATTATGATCGACTGGATTTTCTGCCTCAGTGAGGTATTTTAACACGAAAACTACCAACCAACTCAAAATTACCAGTCAGCAGCTTTTTTTTTAAGAAAATTAGACTATTTTCTCACGGGATATTTTCTGAAATTTGACACGATTTCATTGGGTTGCATATATCATTATTTAGATCAATTAGATTGTCTTCTTTACCATCTTCCTTTTCGAAGATATAAACAGCCTCATTAAATACCTCCAATACGTGCTCCAAAGATCGCCTCGATCTCTAATACTCCCTTCTCAATCTCTCGCACTTCCTCCCAATTATAAAAACAAAGATAAAAAAAACAAAGCCAGCCAAAGCGATTAAACGCATTTCATCTCCAAACCTGCGAAACTAAAGAAACCTAAGCGATCGCCAGACTCCTTCCATGACACCCAGCAACAATTCCACTCCTCTTTCATGAAGCCAGGTGCCAAAGTATCTCCTCAAGGCCATCGAATTCGAGGCGAGCGCTGGCTCGAGGGAAAAGGAAACTCGCGAATCTCGCGAAGTAGGCGAAGCAGAGGAGTCACGCTCGTTACGCGGTTACTCAACTGTCGCGCTCGCGTTAGAAGCGCATAGTGAAGGTACCAGGGGTCGTGGAGTCGCAATAAAAATGCGTGTAATAATGTGAAAGGAGGAATATCCATTGTGCGCTCTTTCTTTGTACTTTCTCCTCGTGCCGCTGAGGCACGCGTCATAATTGCGCCCACGACGCGGCCCCAGGCATCGTCGCCAAATACGTGATTCGCGTGAAAATAATCGCGTACCACTTGACCGATTGGTTGAATTTATCACAAGAGTGACTTTGGTTTTGTGTTCTTCTGAGAGATGATTATAGCGTTTATATTGATGAATTTATTTTTTAATTTTTTCCACTCGTTTTTTGTGCTTTTTTTTTTATCTAGGGCAGCGTATGATTGGATTTTATTTCCGGGTTTTTACTGTCATTATATTCTGAACGGGAAATGAAGGAAAATTGTGGATTTATCCGATTTTTTTTATACCTGAAGCTTGTATAGCGAAATATAAAACTTTGATTTGGTATGTAGTTTAAATAAAATAGAGACCTATAGATAAAAAACATTGGTGATTATAGAACGTTTTTATCAATTCTCGTTTGCTAGCAATAGTTTCAATAGTTCCTGTATATGATTAAAGTACAATAATAATTCAATAATTCCTGTGTTTAGTTTAAATACAGTCTTCTTTGCGAAACCACTATTTTAGCAACATATTTTATATGAATTTATTACTACTTATAATATTTAATTATAATATAAATATAATATTACTCATTAAATGACAAATATTTTTATATTTATCCTTTAATTCAAGAAAGAAGTAGAGCAAATTTTTAATCCTCGACAAAGTTTGATAAAAATCTTGGTTGGATATCAAATCCTAATTTTTGTACAAAAACTCGATAAAAGAAGCTTCTAAATTCAACTCGATAAATTAAACCGAATAAACGTGGCTTTTCGTTTTGAGAAAGCGATTAAACTTTAGCAATCACAATTGTTTCTATCCAATGCCTCCTTTTTGTTTCTCTTCTCTTCCCGATCCTGTCGAATCCTTCCACGAACTTTTGCGCAAGTCCTTCGAACCGATTCGAGGCTCGAATCGTAACGGTGCCAATTAATGTCCTCGTAATCATCGTGATTTCTGATAATGACAGGAGCCCTCGATTTATTTACAAAGGCGCCTTGAGAAATCCCAGGCAATCCTGTTATTGTTCCTTAATGAACAATCGGATAATTGCGCTTGAAAGGTCTTTTCTTGGATTTTCGCGCAAATATCCTTCGCCTTTAGTTTTTTTTATTTATTCTCACTAATGGTTTCTCACACGTTTCTTATCAGTTTTTCTCTTTAATTTTTATCGTTGAACAGATGTGAAAGACGCGTGCTTTTCGTGCGATACTTTTATATGCAATTGAGTTCTTTCTGTGTTTTTATTTAATTAATTTCATGTTTCCTCGTTTCACCCTCATGAACGATTATTTGCTTTTTTTATTATGAATCATTAGCTCGCTTACGAAAGGTTATTAATGAAATAAAATAAAACAAAATATAATGCATTATAACATAACGTGGATAATGCAATATGCGATTTAACAATAAAGTATTTTTACGCAAAGCACATTTATAAACATGCGTGTATAAATATATAACTATAAAGCATATTTTATAAACACGCGATTCAACAATAGTACTTTTACATTTCGTATTTTTATGGATATGAGAAAAATATAACAGAACATTGTGTACCTTATATCTTCAGTTTTTATGCGATAAGACATCATGATTTCTGGAAATCAATGAAAGGAGGCTTTGCTAAAGTCTTATGCGCGATTCCTGAGTTTAAAGCGCGAAGAAAAACCTCGATTGGATCCTCGTAGGTAAAAATATCCGCGGTTTCGAGGGTGCAAGGTGCGTTTCCTCGTTTTTCCACGCTAACGAGCAGGACGTTTGACCGTCGTGACATCTTTGTAAATCACTCTGGACTACACGCCTCGTTCGTGCGCTGAATTCTCTCATTCGCGCTTGTTAACGATCCTGCCACGCTTTGCGTAAACTCATGTAAGCGACTGGGTAATTAGGCTTCGTTATTTCTCGAATACATAATTGCCGCCGCGTGGATGAAGAATTCCTCGAAACGAAGAAAGCGATATTTCCCGAGGAAAAGTTCTTTAAAAGAAACCACGTTTGAAAGAACAATGAAGTTTTATAAGGTAAAATTCTTTGAATAAAAAAAAGGTGTTTCATGAAGCAAAATTTATAAAAAGGGTTTTATAAGGTTTTATAAGAAGGAAAATTCATTGAGAAGAAAACCATTGTTTCATGAGGAATAGTTTTAAAAAACTAGTTTTTGTGAACAATTTGTTTAAAATTAAACTACGTTTCACGATGCAAAGTAGCGTAAAAATTCTCTTTGAGGAAAAGAAAAATATGGCAATAAATTTTGTCAAACATAGCCATGCTTTGTGGTATAAAATTCTTAAAAAAGAAAGAACGCGTTTTAAGTCATAAGATTTTTGGATAGAGTGTATATTACGTCATGAAATACTTTGGAAGGATGACGTCTTGAGTGAGAAAGTTGTCAAAGACATTCCTACTTTCGTCGAGACACGACGATAGACTTAAGTTCACCACGATAAAGCATCCTAGGTTTTTGTAATGACAACGTGTCTTTTTTGCAAGAAGAATAAATAAAAAGGAGGAAAATAAAATACGCACCGGTTTGGTATGTCGAAGCTTCTTCAGTGTCCAAATTTTTCTGAAGTTCTCCAAGGTCCTTTGAAATGTAAGATCTTGCAAAGTTCTCCAAGGTCCTACGAGCTTTAAACTTCTCTGGAGTTCTGTAAGAAACTTCTGCTTCAAGCTCTTCTGAAGCTCTCTTCTGCTTCAAACTTTTCTAAAGTTCTCCAAGGTTCTTCGAGCTTCAAATTTTTCTGATATTCTCCAAGGTTCTTCGAGCTTCAAACTTTTCTAAAGTTCTCCAAGGTTCTTCGAGCTTCAAACTCTTCTGAAGTTCTCCAAGAATCCTTCAATTTTCAAACTCCTCTGAACTTCTCCAAAAATTCCAAACTCTTCTAAGGTTCTCCAAAAGTCCATCAACCTCCAACCCTCCCTGAACCGCTCCAATAATCCCTCAATCCCCAAACCCTTCTGAACCTCTCAAAAAATCCCTCAATCCCCAAACTCCTCTATAGTCCTCCAAAACTCCCTGAACCTCCAAACCCTTCTGAACCTCTCCAAAAATCCCTCAATCCCCAAACCCTCCTAACCCTCCAAACCCAATTACCAATACCTCCCGCACGAAGGTCCGACAAGCGATCCCAGCATTTCCGCGGCTCTCTCGACTCGCGAATAGCGCGAACTGAGTACTCGCCAGGAAGTTGAAGGCTGGTGAAGATGATACTGAGCCTCCAGGTAAGAGTGCGCCTCGTGATATACTCAGGGAGGTTGAAGCACGTGAACCGAGTTCGAAGCACTTTCACTAGCTGGCTGGGATAGTTCTATTCGCCTCTCTCTCTCTCTCTCTCTCTCTCTCTCTCTCTCTCTCTTTGTCTCTCTCTCTTCCTACCTTCGCTCCCTCGAACCTCTCTCTCGCTCTTTCTTCCTCTCTCCTTCTCTCTCTCTCTCTCTCTCTCTCTCTCTTTTTCTCGATGGAAGAGCAGAAAGGAGGAGGCACTGTAGGGATGATGGTTGTTAACTGGATCGATAGTCCGCCTCAATGACGAGTGACCAGTCGGCTGACCTTCGACAGAAGCCTCCCCCTCTCCTTTTATACCCCGAGATCGATATTCTAGATCTCGTAGAAGGATGATGAATGGCGGAAATACGCGTTTCAGTAGCTTATTTGTTTATGGAGATTGTTTATCGTTTTTGTCCAGGAGCTGGAGATGTCGTGTGTGGGAGGTAAGGCTTGGTGTTGTGAGTATTTAGAGATGATTGGAGTAGGTCCAAGTGTATTGGTTCTTGCAGAAAGTGTTCTGGGTTATGAATCTGGAAAAAAATATGAGGATTTAATAAAAGAATTGATGGGACGCTTGATATTGCAAAGCAACGTTTACTGGTTTATTTAATTCTCTATATAGTCTTTCAGAGTTAGAAAGTCCACGTGTTTTATGTGAAACAATAATAATTTGGCCACTGGAGTGCAGCACGATTCTTAAAAATCATCGATAAACCGTAAGATTAATTTAAACCAATATTCCAAAAGCATAAATATTAAAACGATCGATTAAACCGCACTGAGAAAAAAAATGGCTTGAAAAAAGAACACTGGACAAGAAAGGCCACTAAATAAATTCACGAGAGCTTGAAATCCTCTTGAAACTCGCTTCAGAAAGCAACAATGGAAATAACCTTAAATCCGGTCGGTTGCAATTGCAATAAAAGGGATTGTTAAGCGAATTTCGAGGTGGCAGCCTTGTTCCTTCGTATGCTCCAGTTTTTCCACGTAACGTAGACGCGAATTTGCTTTCGAAACTATCCAGGCCTTGCTAATCAACCGATCCGTAATCTTAAACGGCGGTTAGGTGTTCTGTGACACGCGGAGCCCTCGACACTTCCCACGCGATCCTCCATCGTTATTCCTCCGTTTTATTCGCCTTTCTCGTGTGAATACTTTTCTCGATCTAGGAATTATGGAGATTTGGAATGGAGATTCAGAATAAGCAAATATCCGTATTTGTAACCATGTATATTTGTTCTACTTTGATCTAAAGTGAAACGATTTTTTTCAAAGAGTGTGATTTGATCTTTGATTTATTTCAATGAGACTTAACGCGAGAGTATCATGTGTAAAAGCTTTCAACCCTTTGTACAGAGAATATGAGTTATCGTGGATTCGAATATTCTGAGTTATACAGAGAATTGAGTTGTCCTGGATTCGAAGATTCTGAGTTATACAGAGAATATGAGTTATCGTGGATTCGAAGATTCTGAGTTATACAGAGAATTGAGTTATCCTGGATTCGAAGATTCTGAGTTATACAGAGAATATGAGTTATCGTGGATTCGAAGATTCTGAGTTATACAGAGAATATGACTGATCGTGGATTCAAAGATTCAAATCCACAAGAACTCGAATATTCTGAACTACACAGGGAATACGAGTTATTCCTTGTATTCACATTCGAGGATCCGCTCTCGATGAAACCTGCCTTTATTTCGAAAGTATCGCATACTAATTGCTCCCGTATTTCGATGCGTCAAAATTGCGAGCAAACTGACGAACATTGCGCCACGGTGCTGCAGCAAGTTGCAATTAAAGTCGATCGTTAAGGACGCCGTAATTTATAGGCCTTTTAAAGCTAGGGGAGCCATCGATCCTCGTGGACAATGTATTGCGCATTTACTCGCGTGATTTTATGCAATCCTTCGCCTCGAATCATTCTTTTCCCCAATTTCCATCTTGCCACCGCTCCCTCGTCGTATCCGGCATTTTTTTAAACAACGCGTAGAACGATCGAGCGATTCTTTCGCGGATTAGAAATATTCGAAAGTTCCTTCTGCTGCTTTTTTCTCAAGTCAGGATATTTTAAGAGTTTATTTCAATGATTTATTAATGGCTTGTTTCGATGATCGAAGGGATTTTTGCGACTTCAAGTCTTTTTCTCGCGTTTTTCTTACCTCCAGGTTTTTTATATTTCAATTTTTAGGCGTTGCTTCTGCTGTGTTTTTGTTGCTCGTCGATGTTTCGAAATTTTTATGCGATGATCGAGCGATTTCTGCAAGCTCGAAAGTTTCGAGTGTTCTTTCTTCTTGTATTTTTGTTGCGAAGTCATCCTTCGAGCTTCCGATTCAAGGATCAACGGATTCTTAGAAGCTCGAAACTTTCGAGTCTTCTTTCTTCCGTATTTTTGTTACATGGGAATCTTTTACAATCTTTAATTCAACTACGGTACATTTTTTGCAATCTCCTTTTCAAGCCTTATTTGCACCGTACTTTCCTTACTTCGCGATTTCCTTAACAATCCGTTTCAATAATGGGGAAAATTCTCGCAGTCCAGAAATTGTCAGGGTTTCTTCCTGCAGTATTTCCTTTTTACGCGCCGTGCAAAACGCGGATGGCGAATAATCTCGTGCATTGTGAGGATTCTCTCACGGCGTCCGAGTCGCGAGAACGACAAAGTTCCAGACGTGAACTCATTAATTATGATGTCTCTAGAAAATTTGAGAGGACGGATAAATTTAGATGGCGCACATATCGACGCTTACGAACGAGCGACTTAATTCGACATAAGTTAAATCAGTAAATCAAAACTGTGGGAAGAGATTTTATTAAACGACGTGATCACAATTATAATCTCAATTCTCAATCCCAATTGTAATCGCAATTATAAATGTCATTGCAGCAGAACACGTGTTATTGTAACAAAGACGCCTTCCTTTAATCACGAATAAATACAGTAATAATGTTAACAATTCAGTGCGATAAGCGACTTGATTCGAGATACCTTAACAAAATCAAAAGCGTGAGAACAGATTGTATTTCTTCGTGGTTCCTTGAGCAACGTTGATTCACAATTGACACTTGGCTTCCTCTCCAAGAGAAATCGGGGCGAATACGTTTCTGCGATAATTATATGCGCGCCTAAAATTTGGACCTCGCCTTTGGCAAAAAAGAAATCCTAAACTATCGTAAGCGGTTTTGGGCTATAAACTGGATTTGAGAGTTGATTATGCGCGATGATTCAATCGATGATGTAGATATGCGGGATCGATTATCTTCGAAAAAGGAAAGGGGAAAGTGGATGCTTCTTGAAATGATTTTTATTGAAAGGAGGACACGGTTGTGAGGAAGAAATTCATTGCTTGGATTCGTGTTGGGAATTAATGTTATTTTAAGGATCTAGGCCCTTAATATAAGAACAGTGACCTAGATTGCAATTTATGTTCGAGTTGTATTACAAAGTGTACATCCAACTATCGATGGAACTAAAATTCATTTACTCAAATATTACTATATGATATTATTATTATAATGTTATTATTTATTAAAATGTATTATTAGAAAAAATATGTAATAACCGACAAATTTCTAATAACAGACAAGACAGTCGGGGATTTATTAGATTTGGATGTATGAAACTTGCAAATTATTGACAAATAAATAAACACAATGTCGATCGTTTATTGACACAGGAGCGTAAAGGACTAACACGATTCTTGTTTAATTACGTTTCGTAGATAAGCGCGCTTACGTCGCTTCGTATTATCCAGCCTGCTGAGGAAGTGAGTCATAATTCTCAGGTTGCATAAGCGACATAATTCGCGCTGCTGGTGTCTCGCATGTTGCATCGCTCTTCAGAAACGCCGCATGCACCGATGAGGAGCCTCGAGTGTGCGCATTTGCAGTGCCAAGCGAATCAGTGAAAAATTATTTTTAATAACTCGAAAAAAAAGAACGTAAATATCATGATTAATACAAATGCCAGGGATATTTAAAATTAAAATCATGTAATACTTAAATCACTGGGTTAACTGGAGTGAATGAGTTAATAGTTTTTGTGATTTAATATTGAAGTTGATAATAAATAAAGTAATTCCTCATTGACACGAGTTAAAAATTTGCTCTATAATTCGATGTTCGAGCAAGCGTGAGAATTTCACTTTATAATTTAGTATTCGAACGACTTTAATAGCCAGTGTGAGAATAAAGAGAACGTGTCCAGGATTTATCCAAGCGAATTATCGTTATTATTTGGAGTATTAAGGATGGATCGCTGGAGTCACAAACTTGCTGTAGTCACTGGCGCCTCTTCCGGAATCGGCCTTTCCATTGCCAAAGCCCTGGTTCAAACTGGAATGATCGTCGCTGGAGTTTCGCGAAGAAAACACACGATGCAGGTTAGAATTGAATTAGAATCATAAGCTTCAATTTAACTCAACAGATAAGCTTGAATTAATTCATGGAACTCGATTCTGTGTAGTTTTTATTCTAATCGAAAATAATTTATGAGAGATTGGCTGTGTTTCTACTTTGTTTGAACATTTGGAAGTTTGTTCATCGTTGTTAATTTGACTAAAAAGCACGTGAAAATAGTTATATATATAATACTGGGTGTTAAATAAATATTAATAGATAATCAAAGTGCGTTTTTTATATCATCACTATTCTTACAGAAGCGAGTATTGTGACCATCACAACATTTCTCCGGTTGATCTCAAATCAATAAAACAAAAAATAATCAGTAGTTTAATACTTAACCTAGCACCTGATCGAATCTTCTTTGCTTCTTTCGAAAATTAACAAAATGGCAGCCTCTAATATATTACTCACAGTTTTCCAAGGAAGAAATCACTAGTTTATTATCTATAAAAATACTTGATAATATAATATAAAATATAAAAAATCAATTGGCCTGATATTTAAAGACGATACTTGCGCTTCTTCTTCTTTAATAAGTTTTATTTCTTAGGAGGAAATGAGCGACGAGATGGAATCGCAGAGATTCTTTCCGTACGACTGCGATTTATCGGACGAAAGGAGCATCGACGATACCTTCGATCGGATCGAGAAGGAACACGGCGTTATTCGTGTCCTAGTGAACAATGCTGGCTGCGTCAGCGACGGTCCCATTTGCGGTTAGTCGAGTTGCAATTTAAAAAAAATCCCACTCAAATCGCATCATTCAATCTTATTTTATCGCCCTTTATCCAAAAAACCGAAATTCAAGAATTCGATGTTATTTCGATATATCATTCGAAATGTTATTTTCTCCAGAAGGACAGTAATCATTTGTGCTTCTTTATTATATATTCCTTTATTTTGCATCATTTCTCTTTATTTATATTCATTGTGTATATTTAACGAATTTGCATGCTCAGTATATCGATGCTATTATTATATATAATATTCATGCTTATAATCAATTGTTATTACGCACGACTCTTCCACCAAATTATGCAATTTGAACTCAATAATAAATTCAATAATGAACTCCATAATGAAATTTCAACTCAAAATACACTTTACACGCGTTGATGTCACCATGCACGGTATTTAAATCGCGCGGATCCACAGCAGCAGTGCGTCTATAGAACGTATAACTCGAATAATCAGGCGCGCTTGTTCCCTTCCGATTTGATTTGATAATCCAGCGATTGATACCCGGAAATATGGCGTTTCTCAGAAAAAACGAGGAAAGAATTGCAGGAGGTGTTCGACGTGAACGTGATGGGACTGCTCGATTGCACGAGAAGAGCCGTGGCCTCGATGACGGCCGCGGACGTCGAAGGCCACGTTGTTAACATTAACAGGTGCATTTTAAAGTGACCTGTAAATAGAATTACAGGTTGCTCTTTTATTTAATTATTAAGCGTGCTCGATAATTAAACAAAATTCGAATAATTTCTTGGTAATCAATTAGAAGTGCTTTTTTCTTTTATTTATTAACACCATTCACAATGAAATCCTGCTGTATAATTTCTGTTCAAAGCTGAAATATCTAATTCGTACCTGTTTTTTGAATTAAAAACCTTACTTATGTTATATGTCGTTTAATCGAAGATTTAATTTACACGACTTACAAGACTGTGCTTCCAATTCGTGTACTTTTTTGGTTGTAAGCGTTCAAGGACACCGCGTGTATAACTTTGGGCATATCAAGTCGAACGTTTATTCCGCAACGAAACACGCAGTGACAGCGATCAGCGAGACTCTTCGAAACGATTTAATTGGCAGCAAGATTCGAGTGACGGTAAATACGATCATGAGTCTCAATTGCGCTCGATGCATCCATTGTAACACAAAGAAATTGTTAATAATATTTCAAGAAACGATTCGTTTATCCCTTATCTGGAGCCAAACAAACCTGCGAACAACGGCACCTAAAATCCCTAGAAAAACAGCTTCTAATTCAGGCTTCAATGATTTGAATTAGAAGACTTTAGAATTTCAACGAAGGTTGAAAAATTAGTCAAACCTATCGAAACTAATTTCTTAGTTTATTAGAAACTCAGTTGTTGATCTTAATTAACCAATAATGATAATCAAGACGCGCGATTTCGTGGTTTCAGAGCATCAGTCCTGCCACGGTTGACACCGATATGTTGAGGCGCGTTGGCATGAACGTGCGCGAATTAAAATTGCCAGCCTTGCTGCCCCAAGACGTCGCAGATGCCGTGGTTTATGTAATCGGTACACCGCAGCGAGTCGAAGTCACGGAACTGACCATTAAACCATCTGGTGACGTCAGAAGATGAAGCAGAAGTTTAAAGTAATTGTCTAAGTATCGTAAAGAATTAATCGATCAACCCATATTTTCAATTCGCACTTGTAATTATAAAATATACGTAATAATCCTATTCGTATAAAATGTATATTATAATTGTATATATATATTATTGATGATTTTATAAATTTTGATATTATTACCACTCATGATATTATAAATAAA